>JANIJG010016821.1:0-13921 GCA_024611175.1 Megaceryle torquata
CAGGCAAGTGTGTTGATCTGCTTGTAGGTAGGGAGGCTTTTCAGAGGAACTGGAACAGGATGGATTGTTTGGCTGAGGCCAGTGGCATGAGGTTCAACAAAGCCAAGTTCTGTGTCCGGTGCTCTCATCACAACTCCACACAATGCTACAGGCTTGGGGAAGAGTGGTTGAAAAGCTGCCCAGTAGAAAAGTACCTGGATTTGTCAGTCTACAGCCAGCAGAATATGAGCCATCAGTGTGCCCAAGTGGCCAAGAAGCCAATGGCATCCCAGCTTGTATCAGTAGTAATGTGGCCCACAGAACTAGGGAAGCAATCATCCCCCATACTCAGCACTGGTGAGGCCACACCTTGAATATTGTGTTCAGGTTTGGGCCCCTCACTCTAAGAAGAACACTGAGGTGCTGGAGCATGTCCAAAGAAGGGCAACAAAGGTGGTGAAGTGTCTAGAGCACAAGTCCTGTGAGGAGTGGCTGAGGAAACTGGGGTTGTTTAACCTTATTGCTCTAAGCAACTACCTGAAAGGAAGTTGTAGTGAGGCAGGTGTTAGTCTATTGTCCCAAATAACAAGTCATAGGACAAGACAGAATGGCCTCAAGTTTCATCAGGGGAGGTGTAGGTTGGATATTAGGAAAGATTTTGCCACTGAACAGGTTCTAAAGCACTGTAACAGGCTGCCCAGGGAAGTGGTCAAATCACCATCCCTGGACACGTTTAAATGTTGTGTTGATGTTACACTTAAAGACATGGTTTAGTGGTGGACTTGGTAGCATTACATCTATGGTTGGACTTGGTGATCTTGAAGGTCTTTTCCAACCTAAAGGATTCTATGATTGTATTTTCCAGTCAGGTCAACAGTAAGAGGTAGACTACTGAGTCACTATTCTGGATACCATGCATCCTTATTACCAAATACTGTGCTTGGACAACTGATTATAAAAGTATATACATTGCGTATCACACTGGAAAATAGAAGTGAACAAACATGCATTTAATACAACAGGGAAACTATTCTGGTAATTCTTCTTATAGAAAAACATTTCAGTTAATGTCCCTTTGCAATGTTCCTGCCAAATCATTTTGATTTGAAGTATAATAATCACCGCTGATCAGCATAGCATTGCTCTTATATTCACTAATGGACACAGGGGTAGCTCTGGTCCTCATCTGTAGTTGTACTTACCCAAGCCGGAAAGAATAGTTTCAGAATCTTAAAGTTGTTATTTGACTAATGCTGATTCTTAGCCAAAAGTTGATTCATCAAAATGGTTGCTGTGCTTTGAAAAAAAAAAAAAGACCCAATAACTGAAACAATCCAGGATGAGATGAGAGTTAAAGATAGTTTTTGGTTTGGTTTGGTTTGGTTTGGTTTGGGGGTTTTTTTGTGGGTTTGTTTTGTTTTGGTTTTGTGTGGGGTTTGTTGGTGGTTTTTTTTTGGTTGAAAGTGTCTACAACAATTATCAAAAAAAGTATGGCTCTTACTTTATGTTTGTTCTTGTTCTACTATTCATTTCATCAGAATCTGGCCCTTGGTTATCCATTAAATTCAAAAGGCTGCAGGAGCATTTTGAAAGAGAGATATTTGGCCCCAAACAGATAGAATATTCCTAAGTGAAGGGATGTGAGGGGATTATATACTTAGCTATTTTGGAGAGTGTAGATTTGAGACTTTTTAGCTTGCTAGGAGGTTGTATGTGATCCATGACTATGACTGGAATATTCTTTATTGTTGCTTAGTAGCATGTAAAGCCATGCAACTTACAATGCCTCCTTAGGTATAGAACAAGGATCACATCCTGTCTTGGGCCTGTTCCGTGTGAGGTTGTCCAAGAGCAATGCTGTTGTGGGCTTTGTACAGACTGTGAGCTTCATCAAGGAGATGCTATAACAATTCCAAACCATTCAGACTAAAAGCACGTGTGAACTGTGAAGATGCATAATACCAGCTTTCATGGAATAACATAACACTGTTGGGCTGCAATTTCTAATGCAACTGGGGACTGTTGAAAATCAGAGAGTACACTGGTTTCAGTGAAGTAGTGCAATAAACCTTTAGAATTGTTCTAGCAATAGAGCAAATAAGGAACAAACTTTACTATCAGGCTCTGTGAATGTTCTTTGTTAAAACCTACATAGTATGAATTACCAGATGAGCCTCTTTTTATGGTAACGCTGATGTCAGAATTGCTTTGATTTTTTGCATGTGTTGAAATAAACAAGCAATATTCCTGTCTGCTAGTAACTATGAGTGAGCTATAAGGTCCTTGAATAAACCTCAAAAAAACCCTTTGGCCAAGTTCTGCTTTAGAAAAAGAATTGTGAAGTTTATTTTAATTTGGTAATATTTAGTCTTTCCTAAAAACTTCAGCTAATTAATGGGTTTTAAGATTTCTGCATTGCTCTGAATGTGATATTACTGTTCTCACACTTGCTGGTGACCTTACTCTAAAAGTTACCCTTATCTCTATTTTTGCAGCTTGCATCTCTGCTACGTTCAGGAGTAACCTGGGGGCTACTTGCCCAATCTCAGATCCCTTCAACACTCTGATAGAGAGATAAAATCTACCACCCTTGTTTCACTTCTCTGAGTTTTTTACCAATGGTAAATTAAACTAGCAATACTGAAAATTATGACATTTGAAAAATTAAAAAGACAGGGATGAAGAAATCGCTTCTTGCAGGTGAAAAACCATAAATCATGATAAAATCTTTTTTTCATTCAAATTATAGGATATTGGGAATTTTGTTATAATCTAGGATTCACCTCAATGCATTTACCTTAACAGCTCATTTCACAGGGGTGGGTAGGTGATCTTTCTACGGAGATGGTTAGTCTCTGTGTGATAAATATAGTGCAGGAACAGGGCCTGGGAGACGATGGTAATCTGTAGTTCATCAATTATGTATATTTTTCAAGACTATAAAAGCAGTGATTTATTCTATTGTACCTCAGAAAAAAGCCAAAGCTTTACTTCTTGTTTCACCTTTCAGGCCATAAATGCATGCTGACAGTAATCACCAGGCAGTGGGTGGCTTCTGAGCATGCCTAGGGGAGAGGTTGTTTTTTCCAAAGCACAGTTTCTATCTTGAGGAGAGAAGAAGGGAGCTGAGTTGTGCTGTATCACTCTCCTTGCAATCTGTTCTGGCACAAGTCCCTGTGCTGTGCGAGGGAGTTCAGCCATTCTCCAGCATGGCCTTCAGATATGAGCTGGAACTAATGAAGACAGGACTCAA
Source organism: Megaceryle torquata (assembly GCA_024611175.1). Taxonomy (NCBI): domain Eukaryota; kingdom Metazoa; phylum Chordata; class Aves; order Coraciiformes; family Cerylidae; genus Megaceryle; species Megaceryle torquata. The sequence continues at coordinate 3,233 of JANIJG010016821.1, forward strand.
AAGTGCTACAGCAGAAAGAGACATGTTTTTAGGAGGCGAAGGATGAACATATTTTAATACATAGCCCCTTGTTTTGTAAGAGAGCGATGATGGGAAAAAAAAAAATCTATTTTCATAACAAGGTATGTGTGAGAAACCTCAAGGTCCCCTGTTTTGCTGGTCTAGATGAAATGCAAGAAAAGAACCTAGGAAATCTTAAGGGCTGTTATGTGACACAAACTGCCTTCTTGCCTGCATCAAAGAGACTTCTCTCCATCTAGCTTAGCTGATTGTAAGCTTTGCTTTATCATCGCTGCTGAGCCTCCAGATGGATGAGGTCCTAGAGCTAAAAGCCCAAAACTCCCATAGAAGGAGCATGTTTGGCAGCAGCTGCTGATGCTATAGCACTTTTCAGGGCAGCTTGCTTCTGAGCAATCAAACTGGAAATCTCAGAGCTTGGTGATACAGACTGTGCTTGTCTTCAGAAGCCACCTGAAGAGTTCTGGTTTTAAATCAGCTTTTAAGCATATCACACCACCAAGGAAAGTAACACAGAGGGACAATCTTCACTTGTCTTCTGGTTTTCCACTTCATTCCCCTTTTATGTTTTAAGGAAAACACTTCACAGATGGCACTTTCCCTGGGGTTTACGATAGGAGATTAAAACTTAAAACAGGAGTTTCACTGTGTTTCTCTGTGCTCTCCAGTGTACATGATGTGTACATTGTACTAAACATTTTGATAACAACAGGGGGAAGCCATGATAGGCTGGGAGCAGTGTAGTCACAGGCTACATTTCTTCTAAGCTGTCAAGGAAGCCACAGTCAACAGAGCATAACTGTTCAGGGCAGGGCCAAACCTGGGAAAAGGAGAGCTCCACTTACGTTCTGCAGCTCTGCTCTTGGAAACACAGTTCACAAGCCTCTGGTGACTGTGTTACTATAGAGACAATGTCCTGTGCCACTCGCCCTTTCACTGCAGTCAGCAACTTGCATGAACAAAGTCTACCAAAAGATTTCTACCATTTTCTCTGAGAGGGGGTTTATATGGTATGTAAATATACATTCAAATGTGCTCCTTATTATTGTTTACACAGAAGTTTTTCAGGTTCCTGAATTCCCAAACAGAATGTCATCTCTGCTTTATTTTTTCTTTCACAAGATTGATTTAAATGACAGATTAATTATGTACTCCCTCAACCTGTTTATGCCTGCAGCACTTTTCTATTTTTACTTCAGCTCAACTATTGATCAGTTATGCTGATTTTTTAATTTTTTTTTCTAGGTAATTATTTTACTAAATACTATATCAAGTACAACACAAGAAACCTACAGACCATATGGTCACAGGTAAGAGATCAAGAGGCATATTCTGTCTCCAGCTGTCCGTTTTTCTGTAATCCACCTGACCAAGGCATGGGCAAGAGTTAGCCCTTGTGAGACAGCCACATAAGCTGGTCTGCTGCTCAGCCAGGCAACCAAAATTACCATTGCATGTTATGAATTCCCTTCTGTGTAACAGTGCATCTCAGAGACTCCTGGAGCTTGAGCTGTGTTTCCTGATGGGTTTTGAAGGGTGTAGAACCGGTGTGATCACACTGTCTGTCTGCCTGCCTCCCTCCTCCCTGTGACTTATGGATGGGTTTCAACCAAGTTTAAGAGTTCCTGCACATTTTATGAGCGCTAGTGGCAGGATAGACAAATTAGCAACCTGTTTCAGAGCAGGTCAGTAAAATGTGATTATTATACACTGTTTGTAAGTAATCTGTGTCTAGCCCATGGCTGTATCCTGCTCAGCTGTACATGTAACACTTGGCTTGACTCAGCAGGCATGCACAGGTGACAGTACAGCAGAACACACAATGAGGGGAAGCAGGGCTTGTTGTAGTGGGACTGAAATAAAGGACACAAAAATACCAAGAGGGTCTGAAATCATCCTTCTTAGAACCTTTATCATCATGTAAAGGAAAGTGGCTGCTCCTGCAATCCTGTGAACACGAGACTTTGCTTTCATTTAACAACAGTTAGCTTAGATATTTCTTTGAGAAAAGCTGAGAAACAAGACCTATGAATTTCAAAAGGCAAATTAAAAAAAGTCAGCAAATAAACTTGATTAACTTTGACAGTTTCTCCTTTAAAATCTCATAATATTTTTTAAAATCTCTTGATCTGGGTTTAGAGGACAGAATGTATTCTGAATGCAGTACATAGACCTGTTTAAAGTTCTTAAGACAAGATCTTTATCTAGTGCTCTGCTGAGTACAGTAACATATTTGCAATCAAACTATTTGCCCATTTACTTCCTTTAGCTGAAATCTACTATCCTGTCTGCTGCTTTACAAGCTAAATAGTTAACATCCTAGGACCTAATCATATAAGAAGGAAATATTAAGCAAGTAGTCACCTTGTTTTTCAGACAATGTGTTCCTTCTCAAAAATAAAATAAAAAAACCAAAACAGTTTAATGATTTTTTTCTTTTTTTTGGGGTGGGAAATTAAGTCAATAAATTTTATACATTTTTTTTAATATGTATATATACATATACAAATTACTGGCATAATACTTACAGTTTCCAATTACTGTATAGAAATGTAGTAATGCACTAAATGTAATAATGCACTACAAGATTATAAATTTTGGCTCTAAAGATATAAACAATATTTTGCTACATTTAAACTTCATTTAATGTTAGGTTGGGAAACAATATTTTTATTGTATGCTTTTAAGTTACAAAATTAAAAACCTTTCTAGTTCACACTGTGTTGTCTGAAGACTGAAGGCATTGAAAAGTGTGTATTGTTTTTATAGATTTTACATATGCTTAGAAATAGAAAGCCATAGAGGCAAGGCACATAAAAGTTCAGAACCAGTAAAAAAAGTTTACGTTTAACTTTCTTATTGAAGTGTGAAGTTCTTATTGATAGCTTGAAGATGTTGAGATAGATTCCCAAAATACTGCAGGTGCACAAAGCTCATTGACACAAACCCATTCCCTTGTTGTTCACTGATGCTCCCTTTGTGGCCATGGTAATGCAAAAGTTTTTCAGTGACTGCCTGTGTTGCATGTTGGGTTTTTCATTATTTTTTACCCAGTGAAGAGTAGTCATCCAATCCATAAGCAGTCAGTTTCTCCAGGAGGATGCCACGGGAAATGCATTCAAGAAAAAAGTCTTGATTTACTGTGCATTCCTCTGTGGATCTATGGCATACTTATTACTGATCAGCTACTTAGCCTGTGTTCATTTAAACCTGAATAACAGATTTACAAGACTCCAAGGGCAAAAAAGATTAGAGAATATAATGCAGGGAAACAACAGTGTTGGCAGTGGGATATGCTAGATGCGTGGTCTTTTCTGCTTTCAGTGTTTATCGTTGAAATACATGTTGGCATATGTACAGCCATAATTTGTTTGGGGTTTTTCTGATAGGTGTCTGTAGCAAGATTCCTTTGCCTGTAGTAAGCCAGTGGGGAAACTCCACATAAAAATTAGATTATACTTTAAATGCAGATATGGCTTTCTGTCTACAGGAACATATCTTTCAAAATCTCTGCTTTCATGCTCCCAGAGTTTGACACAGGCCTGACTTGCATCAGTTTATAGCAATATTTTCAGAAAACATTGTCCTTTTTACACTGACATGAAAGCACAGTAAATTCTCCTGACACACATGTCTGTGGGTGTCCACATGCATGTTTGAGTTTGCAGATCCTCACAGTTTTCTTTTTCCTGTGAACAAGGCTCAGAGCACAGGAGTAGGTGTCAAGCTGAGGCTGGAGCCAAGTGTCATCTCTTCACAAAGCTGCTGGTACCTGCCTCTTTCAGATTTATGTGTGCAGTGTCTCAGGGTTGTTACCCAATCAGCCTTGGGACAATAGGCTGATCAGTTTTGCCCCACCCGGCACTGGGATTCCAGATCTGGAGAGAGCTGGAGACACTGTGGCTGGAACACAAAACATTACATTAAAGAGGTGGAATATTCCCAGGAAATACAACCATACTGCCTGGGTATTTGTTACTGTTCCTGAATATAGCCCTTTTAGCCTAAGATTGGATAGGAGTTAAACTTTGTACATACAGTCTGAAATTTATTAATGCTGTATTGTGACCTTGAAATATGTAACTATATTAGAAATAACCAGGAGGAGTCTCAGGATAGGAAAAATAAAATTTAAAAAAAAAAAAAAAAAAAATGCAATGAGGATGAGAGACCATCCCACAAACTCTTGGCAATTTGTTCAAATATGACCTGGTGAACAGCTGATCCAAAGAGCTTGGCCTGTCCTCCTGTGAAGTTCAGGAAATAGGTGGTGAACTGCAGGGTAAGGAGCACAGAACTACCAAGACAAAACTTTGTTATGTAAAAAGTGACTAATTTGCAAGAGTCATTTGGAAGCCCTTTCAGGAATTAGACAGCTTGTCTAGAGGCTTTTTTTAATTTTATATCCTACTCTGTTCCTATCATAGGTTGATCTATAAATTGATTTAAGGAATTTACTATATTCACCATCAGCCAGAGACTCACAAAGGGAATAACATCAATACTGGACTCAGTCAAGCCTCCTGTGTAAGGATGATCACTGCTCTCATTTAGCACTTAGCATAAAAATGGGGAAAGAGCACGATGTGTTTTCTGAAGGGATAACACTGTAGAGAGGGAAAGAAGCTGAGCTGTAGCTATTTGCCTAACCATGAACACCTTTAATTTATAAAACATCACTGTTTGAATTTTAGTTAGAAGCATTTTTAAAGAAAATAAACCTTATTTGTATCTGGTGCATAGAAATTTGTGTGAGTGGATTTACTGAAATTGTATTCTGAAGTATAGAAAATGTAGTACAAAGGCAGCAGTCAAGGCAAAACTGCTTATACGCCTTTGACTTATTAAGAGCAGGTCGTCAATTTCCCTTCAAACATCTTATGAGACAGTACTTCTAAGCATCTGAATAATGGCATTACTAATGATTTCGTACTGTGACTCACTGGTTCATTGTTGAGATCTGGAGAGAACAGAAAGTTTAGTAAAGTCTCATCGAGTTTTTTTTCATTGAGAAAGTAAAAACAATGGCACAATCTCCTTCTTTTCTGTAACTGGTATAACTTAGCCTTTCATGCTCCAAGGCAAGGATTTTTACAAATACAGCATAATTTGCATACTGCTCACTAGTCACTGTATCAGAGACCATAGTTAGAAGGCTTGTCTTTCTCACCTTCCAGTACACTCAATGTGGTGGAGAGAAGGGGAGCTCTTGCAGAGTTCAGTTCAGCTCCCTGATCTCCCCAGCTGCAAATAAGACTTAAGTAACCTTTCTTACATCTCCATTTGTCCTATGCACCATAATGATGACAGAGTGATGGTGCAGATCCCACCTTGAAAGCATGAACTAAACTGCAGTGCTGGTGTGTCTGAGGGAAAGAGTTTTTATTGAAGAGATATGAATACGGTAATGAATTGATCAGTCATTATTTGCACATTGAAGTACCTTCCATTATTTAATTAATTTTCACTTTTGATACCAGTGAAACTAGCCAAAAGAAAACAAACCTTTTATGGAATGACCCGCAATACAAAATGTCTGTGGTCTGTGTGTGTTGCTAGAGAACCAGGTGATATTTAGTGAGAACAAACCCAAATCAATATTATAGGATGAGGTTACGGGTCAGTATCTACCAATATGATATGGATGCAGAAGGAAGAAGACAAAGTAAATGAGCTTTCTTTTGTCTAAAGTATACATCAATGTTACTTTCCTCAGGGCATCCTGGTAGTCAATGAATATTTCAAGAAGCAAAATTAAGAGGTTCATCTCCAGTCATTTAATTGGCTGCCTTTTCATTTGGACAGTTAAATTTAGACGAAACTCAGACATGAGACCACTGGAAAAGTGACAAAATGTTCATTCACTTCAGCTGAGCTTACTTTACACACCAATGGTGGATATTCAGTGTGTTCTAAGAATCAATGAGTTGTCATAAGCTGAGCACACAAAGCTACATTAGCCTTTAGTCAAAACTAGTAACTCAGTCACTTTACATGTACTATACAAAATTTAAACATTACAAACTTATGTTACCACAGTTAATGTTTTAGGCATCTAATTTAGTGTCCTGAATAGAAAGATTCAGCTTCCTCAGTGCCCACTGCAATTAGATGAGGAGAAGGGGTCCTCCTGCAGAGTGCTGCTCACTGCTCTGGACACCATCTTGTCCTCTCCTGATGACACAGGGATCAGAAGAGGGAATTTTTCCTAACCTAGAAATCCAAGTTTGCTGTCTTTCTTAGAGGGCATGACCATTCCCAAAATATTCATGGTGCAGTTTTCAAACAACTTGTAATGGCTGTTATTGAGACATCCTGATGTTACTGTTACCCAATGCACTTAGGTAGTATTGCACAAGGACAGACCATTACATCATTAAGGCTGCAGTGAAGACAAGAGATGCAGTTATTGTTGTCTGGACTAAAGAATTGCTACAAATTTTAACCTGCTAGTATCCTGAAGCTGTGAAAAAAACAGCCCTCAATTCTCATCTCATTAAAAGATTTTTGCAGTGACTTCGTTATGCCCCGGATTAGGCCCAGTGTGAGATAAGGTTTGAAAAGGTGCACAGGCAAATTTGAAAATCAAGGCAATAATTAATTAAACTCAACATCAGAGAACAAAGTGTCCATATAGATGATATCTTATTTTGTGGAGATGTAATCTTTTAGGACAGGCTAAGCCTAATGAATGAAAAACACAAGTATTTTTAAAAAGGGGGGCAATTTACACATTGTTACAGCCCCTATGAAAAGTTGAGCACACAGTTAAATCATTTGCCTCATGCACACCTTACTCCTTAACCATTCCCTACACTTCCCCAAGGATGCTGCCTTTTTCTGTCCCTTCCTCCAAACCTGAAACACCTACAGTCAGTTTCAGCTTATATTGACACCCAAGACTGCATTTTGGGGCTCTGCATGGAGACTAAGGGTCTATTGTTATGCCTTGGGCCATGTGTTTATCCCCATCAGCCATTAAACCAGCAGTGATGTTCACCTCTGATCACTATTACTTAAATCAATATCAGTCTAGTTACTAAGCAGATGAGCTCTTACTAGAGTGATTAGGATGTGATAACTGTATACTGTAAGCAAATCAGATCATTCCCTACCAGTATCCACAATACGAGTAAAAATAATTCTCCCAGGTGGTTCAAAGCAGTTGGCCATGTGCCTAACAACTCACCTAGGCTTTCTAGGATAGCATAATAAAAATATTACTTGTCATGACTTATTATTTAATTATAGTTATCAGTTTCAAGAATTTCAGTAAACTGGGAAAATTGTATAATGAGGTTATACTAAGCCAGAGGCATTGTATCACAAGTACAGAAAGAGCTATGCTACTGTATTGTACTGGATATGCTATTGCCTCAGCACAATAAACTTCTCAGTCTCATATTTTTCCCTAGGAAAATCCCAAACCCTTTTACAGTAGACTTCCTTGTGCCTTGATCTCAAATTCTCTGAGAATGATAAACTCAATAAACTCCCTTTGTTAACATTATCGCTGTATGCTTAAAGTGTATCTGGACACTAGATGAGGATACCCCTCAGGCTAGGAGACCCCCCAAAAGGGAAAGCAAAAGAAGAATAATGATCCTCTCATGTTATAGAAATCTCACCTTCACTCCTTTACAGAGTGACAACTTCTCCCTGCATTTTGAATCAGGGACATCAAGAGCATATATGCTTAATGTAAAAAAAATCCAAATGACAGAGTAGCATTAGCAGAAAATTCCTTAAAGGCAAAATATACACATAGGAAATCAAGAAGAAGAAAATAAATGTAAACAAAAAAACAGAGAAGAAATATCTCTGGTTTTACTTTCTCTAAGAACTTATGTCTACCTTTCTCCTATGTATTCCAAACAGCTTTTCAAAACCAAGAAAATCCACAGCTTATGAATGAGAAAGCAGGACACTAATGAAGGTCAAGTAAATGATTTAGTAAATGATTTAATATAAATACATCTGTGATAAATTTAAAATATTTTTTTTTTCCTTTGGCAGGTGGGCTTCTCTCATTCTTTCAGAATTACCTATGCTTGCTATCCTCACTAAAATAAGATTTTATTAATTTTTACTGCCATTAGCATTAGAGAACAAATGCAGCTTTTGGAAGATTAGCTGAATTTTATTCTGGTTTATTTATCACCAAAAGAACTGTTAATTAAATTCTCAGTGCAAAATATCACTGTAGATGCAACAACCCAAAATAACCCAGCTTGGCTTTCAGTGTTTATTGCATAATTCTGGTGTATGTTTTCCTGCTTATGCCCAGGGAAAAAAAATAGCAAAATAAAACAAAATCCTAAAAAACCCTTTTCAAAGAATTTTTTCTAGAAGCCACTGGAAAACAATTCTCATGGAATGAAAATATTAGTGGCAACCCCTGATGAGATGGTGAGGCAACATCAAGCCAGAAGTAGGATACCTGACTCTGATTAGTTCTTGTGCACTTGCTGCTGGTGCAATAGTGGACAGACAGGCCAAGCCATGAGTGGCACGGTGCAGAGGCAGAGGGAGGCATGGGTCTGCAAGCAATCTCTCTTCAAGACATGGAGTTCAGAGAGATCACAGTACACTCAGTCTGGAAAATGCTTACTCATGAGCACATCCCATTACCTTTTGGACTTGGAGACAGAGCATGTTGGCACTGCTTGGAAAGGAGTTGAAGAGCAGCACACTGTATAGCAATCCGGCAATATGATGTTGTGCCTTTGCTTTGAAGAAACAGTCCTGTTGACTACTGCAGGGTCAAATGCTGCGTCCTGCACTTCGGCCACAACAACCCCCAGCAGCGCTACAGGCTTGGGGAGGAGTGGCTGGAGAGCTGCAAGGCAGAGAAGGACCTGGGGGTGTTGAGTGACAGTTGGCTGAACATGAGGCAGCAGTGTGCCCAGGTGGCCAAGAAGGCCAATGGCATCCTGCCCTGTATCAGGAACAGGGTAGTCAGCAGGAGTAGGGAGGTGATCGTGCCCCTGTACTCGGCTTTTGGTGAGACCGCACCTCGAATACTGTGTCCAGTTTTGGGCCCCTCCCTACAAGAAGGACGTTGAGGTGCTGGAAAGGGTACAGAGGGGGGCTACTAAGGTAGTAAAGGGTTTGGAGCATGGCCTGATGTTGAATCAGGGGAGGTTCAGGCTGAATATTAGGAAGAATTTATTTACTGAAAGGGTTGTCAGACATTGGAATAGCCTGCCCAGGGAGGTGGTGGAGTCACCATCTTTGGAGGTGTTTAAGAGGCAGGTAGATGTTGTGCTTGGGGACATGGTATAGTGGTTTTGACAGGGCTACGAATAAGGTTGGGCTTGATGATCTTGAAGGTCTTCTCCAGATGGAATGATTCTATGATTCTATGATTCTATTCTTTATTTATGTAATTAATTTCCAAATTCAGCTGGCAATGCCATGGCCCTCTTGCTAATCATCTCTTTGCTCTTACTCTACTTTTCCCTCCCTGCCCACAGCCTGAAAGCAGGTGCTTATAGGTATTACCACAGAAAGTTGCACAGAATCTAGGGCATCTTTCTCAGCCAAAATAAACATGACTCTCTCTTGATTTCATGTTGTTCTTAGTCAGGAACATTTCTTCTTAAGAATATTTCACAGTCCTTCATGTTTACCCCTTTTCTGAGATAAGTGCTGGGTGTTGCCAGTCAGCAATGCCCTTTAGAGTCAGGCTGGCACACCAGCAATCTAACTCGACTTTCTGAAAAGACAATGGCAAAAAAAGCATAAACCCAAAACATACACTTCAGAGAATATTACTGAGGAAGAAAATAGCTCTTTGTGCATTTTTGTTACACCAGTCTTTTCTTCTTCTAGTCATGATTCCTCTCAGTACTTTGGACCATATGGTGGCTTTAGCAGTTTTCTTCTAGATATAGTTTGGTGCTTTTGGGTGCTTTTTCTCAATGATGACAAAAGCTACGGTGACTGAGCTTACCCGGTGCAAATACTCCAAAGAAAACACATGGTGCTTGTGCTAAGGATAAGTAAAGATAAATAACACTTGTTTCCTCAATGTATTAGTAAACCTAATTCCTATTACACAGTTGACATATTATGGTTTGAAGAACTGGGATTTTCTCAGTGAAATGTGAAAAAACATCTCTGACTATGTATTGCTAAAATCCAGAGTCTTTGTATGACACAAAAATGGAGATTACATTCTGTCTGTGCAATGTAATTCCTTAACTTTGCTTGAAGGGGATATATTCATTCACATCTTTTCACAAAACCGAGTGTAACTGCAGCATACTCTGTGTTATTCCAGAAACAGCAGGATTTCAGTGCTGGAAAAAAAAATTCCTGTATTTAAAAAGTTGTATAATTACTGGGAGGATGCAGAGTCTTAACATATATCATATACATGATATATACAAACACATATTATTGTGCCATATAATAACAATATAATGGCTGGTATCTCAAAAGTGTGTATGTGGAGTGACTGTGGTAAAATACAACAGATCTGGCTAATACAAATCTTGCCTTCCTTGAGTTTTGAAGACTAAACCATGACATTTCAAATTTGGAATTTAAGAAGTTTTTGGAACCAGCATAAAGAGAAGATGGAAAAAAAACCCCCACAACCAAACCAAGCTATCTTGGGTAAAACTGAATGGAATATTTGGAAAAGAACATTAAAAATCATGTTCC
>JANIJG010016822.1:0-25394 GCA_024611175.1 Megaceryle torquata
AAAAAAAAAAAAAAAAAAAAAAAAAGCAATATACTAAAATCAATGGTCCTCTTCATTCCTTGGTTTTGTGATCCCGCTCGTTATTTGCATTTTTCAACTCAGGTTTTATTTTTCACTGGATATTAATCACTGCTAACTATATTTTCCCATACCAATTCTTCACCTCATCATAAAACAGCACCTGCACTCAGCCCACAAAATTAAGAGATTCATAAAAATCAAGAAATGAAATGGCACATTGGTTTAGTGTGTCAGTCTTTCACCTCTAGGAATATAGGACTGTGGAAGAGAAAAGAAAATTAAAAAAAAAAAGGTAAAGAGAACAAGAAGCAGAAAATTAAAGAATATCAGGAACACAGAGGGGAAAAGGGGATGAGAAAAGAATATGAAGATGTGTGAATGTAATTGAAAAAGGAAAAGAAAAAACAAAATTTGGGTGGATGAAAGATTAAGAATTACATTAAATTATTTTCTTTATACACTTCCACACATGGCATGTGCTACAGCACACACTAAAATGAAGAGAAAGGTCAAGGCAAAGTACTGAAATTGTTCATTTTTTTTCCTACAGCCATACTTAAAAAAAAGGAAATTAAATGCCATAAATATATTCAAACAATAAAGATTTGATTTACAGTAAGAAAAGCAAATAAATTGTGAATAACGATTTGGGGTTGTAGAGGTCTCTGAACACTACATGATTTTTACTCATCATACGTTGCAATATCTAGATTCATCGAGGTAGATTCAGAATACAGATTCTACTTCATTTTTTTTTTAAGCTATTTTGCTCATATTGAGCTTCCTCCCTCTCCTTAATCAAATAACAACGATGTGTACTGCACAGGCACCTTTGTAATTACAATTTTGTGAGCACGAGAATTGCAAAACAATATGGTATTTTGCAGTTATTGACTTCACACACACAAGTGACTCTTCTTCAGAGCTTTTTGAATTTAATAATGTTTACTGATAATCCTTTGGCTACTCATACAAATAAATATGTCTGCAACTGATCCTGAGGTGGGTAGTAGCCTGAAAAATGTTATATCCTGGTATGCAATGAAAAGGAGAAGCTGTTTATATGTAAACTACACCTTACTTTAAAAATACCTTTATTCAGTGGGAAAATTCCTACAGTTCATGTATATATATGGATATACATAGCTTTAATCCAGTACCTTGTCCTAATTTTTTTTTAAATAGCCATTACATTCAAAAAAGCTGTCTAAATTCTGAGTTTTGCCTTCTCAGTCTGAAGAAACAGTTAACTGAGAATGGACGGAAAATGAAAAAAGTATGGAATTCAAAGATAATTGATTTCCTTTATATTTTCAAGGTATCAAAATTTAAAAACACCTGTCAAGGACAGAAAAATGAAAAGCAGGCATTGTGGATCCATTTAGTTTCATGCTATCTTAAATGCAGATGCAGCCAGTGTCTTGGAAAACTGACTTGGGATAAACGGTGACTTGGAGATTGTCACTGTAAAACTGTAGGTGCACATCCAAACCCCGGCAGACAAATGCATTGGGCCAAGACTTGACAGGGAAAAGTAGCTGTAGGTGTTGGACGACAACCATTACCTGAGCGTTGCTGGGGGGGGGGGGGTACCGGTGCTCAAGAAGTAAGAAGTAGAGTGCAGCTACAAACCAGACATATCAGTCCTCATGCTGAAGGAAAAACCTTTGACTTTTTCCTCCCATTTCCTAAATTGGAGATAGCACCTTTCAGTATTAACTGAAAAGACACTTGAATCAATCTAGCACCACACAGCTCATGCAGCTGACTACGGGACAGCAGGGAGCGTAGCCCTTCTCTGCCAGGTTAAGAGAGGGGACAATTCTGTATGATGACAACTTCATTTCTCTATCAGGCTGTAGATTTCAGATGTGCAAATATCCTGCTAAGTAATGTATTTTTTCCTGCAGATAACACAGAATTTGAGCTTTTAAAATCTCATCTACAGAGTCACTGAAAGACAGAAGGGACGTTTACTGCACCCAAGAAGATTCAGAGATACTGCATCAGGGCATTCTGCTGATCAACAAAAACTATTTTAGGATACAACAGCAAAGAAAGACAGTTAGAAGTGGCTTATTAAATATGATTATATTATAGACTGCAGAATTTCCATAGAGGGAAACTCATTATATAAGTGGATAGAGATCCTACCACACTGGGGTCCAGGCACTCTCTGGCTTCTGGCTGTTACTAAAATATGGAATAGCCACTGCAGTACCTGAGGGCACAAGTTACCTTCACTGTTCTGGTGTGCTAACTCCTTTGGAGGGGGGGGGAAAAAAAAACAAAAAAAAAAAAGTTTAAAAAATTAAAAACTGTACTTATCGGGACATCCCTAAGAAGCTTAAAAGCTAAGAAATTAGGAAGGTGAGAGACTTAGAGTGATAGTGGATTTCAATAATCCATTAGATACTTATATAGCATGGGTACCTATAGTGATAAAAATATATATGAGTGCATATAGAGATTAAAACAGGTCTTCATAAGTGTCTACATGAAAGTCTAGAAGGACGGCTATGAAAATTCCCTGCATTTTTCTCTTCTTTCCAGGACTATCTATAGACACTGCTGGTATACCTCTCTGAAGTTCTGGTATAACATATCTGTACATAAAAAGTCCATTTTGACCTATATTTATCTATATGTGTATAGTTTCATCACACCAGCATGTCAGCTTTCTCTGTGCATTCCTCTGCATACTGTGCCTCTGGGCATGTGTACAGTAGAAAAATAACAAAATATATTTTACAGTAAAACTTTGGGGTTTGTGACTGGGGCAAACAAGTAGGTTTGCTGTATATCATTGCAAGAGACAGAGAGACAATTCAGTAAGCTCCACCCAAGAGTGCAATTATGGTAGAACTGATGTGCTAAATTATTTTTTATGAATCTAGGAGCACATTTTTAGCTAACTATGATGCAAGCAGTGCACTCTGCGAAATAAGCTGGGAAACAAGAACTCCACAGCTTCAATTCTTGCCCAAGTGCTGACTCCCTGAATGACTTACTTCTTTGCTCAAGATTCCCCATGTGCAATCGGAGAATAACACTTACCTACCTCACAGCAAGACTCTTGTAAAAACTAATTAATGTTTGTTGCACAACACTTTGAATTTGTAAAATGTCATTTAAGTGATAAGTATTATTGCCATTATCATCGTGTCATCCTGGGTACCACAGATACATAAAGCTGGCTGTTCTAAGAGCTATTTAATACGTTGAAAACAACACACAAAATAGTGGGAAAAGCATAAAATCCTTTTCATTTTCTTAGAAACACCAAGTACTTGGTGAGGAAGGAAAAAAAAAAAAAGTTGACCAACACCTGCTTGCTTACAGATTTCTTTGTTAGGGTCTACATTTTCTGCCACACTCACTCAGACTGGGTAGTGTCTTGTCCCCCAAGTAGCCGCTCCAACTTGGCATCAATGGGACCCATTGTGTAAGAGCACTGGAACCCGCCACACCAGGAGCCAGCTGAAACTGAGATGGTGCATATGTGCAGTATTTTTTCCTAGCTTCGCTTCCCGTGAAACCTCATTTCCCTTTTTAATTTTGTTTTCCCTTTCTAGACAGCAAAGGTAAAGTGATCAGCCAATGATGTAATAGGCTAGTTAGAACCATGCTGGAAAGTATACCACATATAATAACTATATTTAGTTATACATTTTCAAAATTAATTATATTTCAAAAATCTATTTATATAACTCCTTCTGTGTTAAATAAACATGACAAACTATTGTGTAGGTATTCACACTGGCTGGGGGGGTGGGGAGAAAAAGTCTTACATTATGTCCAAAAAGTAAGGATATGATTCTGTCTATGAGAAGACAGGCCCCTGAAGGTTTATAACCTTCTGAAAGGCAGGAATTGATAGAAAACTCTGTTAGTTATAACCCTGGGACACATGCATGTCCAGTTCGGATCTTGTATCCTACTAAACAACTATGCTCTGAAGAAAATGAAACAGCAGCACCAAGGACTATGGTTCTCGGGTAATTTTTTCCTCATTAACCTGAGGTTCTGAGGAATCAACTCCAATCAGGAAGATATTTACATCCAGATCAATGGGAAATAAGACTACCTAACACAGACTGTGTTCTGCACATTATTTTAGTGTCCCAAACCTATTAAGTGCTATGAGATTTATACCATGAAGATCATGTACCATGCTATAATTTACATTTAAAAGTTGGCTTGCAGCTGCTTACCCTTGGCCTGTTCTTCCATTATATTTGAATTAATAATGTCTATAACCTGTGCTTTCCTATAAAAAAAGAACATGAAAGAGGAGGGTGGAAGAGGAAATAACAATGACAATAACATCAACAACAAAATCAACAATAAATGGCAAAATGTCTGAAAAAAAAAGGCTTGATTAATACATCTGTGATAATATGTGTTAAACACAAAAGATTATCAATGTATGTTTCATATTTTTGACTTCTCAAATAAGCTCCTCAGTCAAAGATCATTGCGGTAGCTTACAGTATGCAAACTGCAGAAGGCTCCAATAAGAGCTCCTCTGTTAAACCACCAGTGACACTGAAAAGCACAGATAAATGTGTAAATAAATAGGTAGATAGCAGGATATAAATCAGAGTGATTACAAGCACTATTTTCTCAAGTTTTATGTTAAATATAAAATGAGGGATATCTAGAATCTGTAAACTGAAGGACAAAGTATCATTCCTTAATGCATGCTTAAAATACTCCAATTTAGATTACAGAAGAGGAGAACTATATGCACAAGAAGCAGCAGTGTATATTTTTGCTTTAATCTAATGTTGGTGAGGCTTTCAAATCAATAGCCAGGAAAGTACCTGTCCCTAGAGCAAACAAGAGCTGAGTACAACTGTAACAGGTAACAGGAGTGCAGGTCATGGTACCAGACTGCAAATGAGCATCAGCCCAAGCAAAATGGATTGCCAAGTCCTGAAAGTACAGGTCAATTTACACTGTCATTCGTTCAACCGCCATCTGCTAACATTGCTGGGAAAAAGGGACAGGACAATAAGTAACACAAATTATTAGAAATACCTGCAATGAAACCCACCTGAAGCGGTTATATTTCAGTTGTGAAACCAGGTTGAGACCAAAAGTACATCTCACATAAGACACATGGGTCATGTGAACATTACATTGACTTGAAATACAAGTTATTGCACTGCACAAGTGGGCACAGGCAATTAAGCATCCAACACAGAGAACTGACATCAGTGGGATACATGTAAACTAGACTGCTACCCCACGAGTTGAATTCAAGACCCCTGCCGATATATAGATTTTTCTTTCAGAGTAATAGGCTATCCAGTGAATCCGAAGGATCCAGAAAGGCAAAGCACATCAAAGAATGTAAACTACTGAGCCAAACTACCTAAGGTGGGCGCAAAAGGTGCTTCTGCTGCACATTCTCTCTCTCCATCAAAAGGGGATAATAAAAAGCTGGAGTGGAAGAAGAGTTACGTGTACAAGTCAAGATGAGATTAAAAGCATACTGAAAAACAAAGAATGAGCAGAAGTAAGAACAGGAGTGATAGAAAGTGACACAGGTAGTGTTAAGCATACAGCACCCTTAGGAGAAAGAATGTTTCATGCTCCTCTAGGAATCCATGCACCAACCTCCATCCTTCATTTACTATATGTGCACATATCTTTGACCTATATTTTGAGGGCCATTAAGAATCCAAAATAAGGACACACACACAAAAAAAAAAAGAGGAGAAGAGGTGTTGTTTTTGTGGTGAGTTTTTTGTTTGTTTGTTTTGTTCCCCCCTCTCCCCCCTTTTAGTAGTGGTGTTTTTCTCCTCTTCTCTTTTGTGTTAAATAGCACAGCCGCAAGCTATTCCTTACAGTTGCAAACATGTTCAAATGAGGCCTTCCTTCAAAGACTGGAGGCTGAACTCTCCAGGGTGGACTCTCTTGTAATCATTAGGCTAAGCAGAAATATAAAACTGCTGTAAACAACAAGCTTATAAAAGAGAATGTTAAATATCATGACACCAAGTCAACAGGAAACTGAAGCTATCTTATGCACAAGTCATGCTCATGATGCACACCATGTTTGAATCAAAGACGTAACTCTGTTTCCTTCTGTTTAGTCTTCTTTGCTTATTACTTTGTGTGGCAATGAAAGCCAGGGAGGGAAGAATAGAAGCAAGAAAACACAGTCGTGGTAAGAACAATAATTTTAACTGTCCTTTAGCCTTCTAGCAGCTTCAGGAAGACAAAGAAAATAATTGTGGCCTGGCAATTTAAGTAAAAAAAGGAGGCAAGAACTCCAAAAGTGATCATAATCCAGAAACGACAAATTTTGTATTAAAAGGTAATGAAAAAATAAATCACTGTATAGATTTTTAAAGATGGAGCTTTTTCTTGTGATGAATAGTCAGAAAAGCAGAGTCCTTTAGCAGGCAAAAGTAAGATATGGCATTCCTGCCTACCTACATTGTCTTCACTTAGTGAATCATCTACTAGGTAAGTGGGAGTAACTCCTCACTTCTGCCCCAAATACATGAGACTTGCTATAGACACCACTGTGCATCTCAGCTGATGACTAATGATGGTGTCCTGGTTTGGGTGAGAACAGAGCTGTTTCTATTCAGTGATTTTACTTTTCAGCTCAGTTCTTCTAACTCACTGCACTGTCTGAAGTCAGCAGCCTGTTTTCCCAGCCCGTGTCTGCTGCCAGCAGTGAGAACACCCCATGGTCAGAGTTACTACCAAGGGTTGGTGTGCAGACCAAGGCCACTGCTGGATCTTGTGCACCACATTGGGGGGTGCAGGGAAGTGAAAGGCTGCACCTGCAGGGAGGAGCAGACAGGGCAGGTGACCCTAAAGTGAACAACAGAGCAGCGCCCAGAGACTGCTTTTGGAATTGTCTTACTCTTTCTCTTGACCAAAAAAAAAAAAAAGCACAAGAGCAAGCCTGTAATAATACAGAAGAACTGGGGACAAGAAATCTCTCCCAAGAAATAGAAGTAACTCTCACTCCCTGTATAGTGAAACTCCACTATAGAGTCAAGGAACAAAGCACATAAGAGCTAGAGAATGACAAGATCACTGATAGCTTGAGGGTACTTTGGGAACTTAGAAACAAAAAGGAAGTATTGTGAAAATTGATCAATTCCAATTCATCTAATTGTAGGGAACCAGCACCTTCACAGGGCAGTAAACCAGACTGAACCGATTTCTATTTGGATTACAAAATTATATTAAACTACTGAGCACAACTGCTACGAAACCAGGAACAATGCATGTATCTGATTAACAATATACTACAACTAAGATGCTCAGGTCACTGTGATGGCATTTTTTTTCAATTAGGAGCAACTATACAGATGTGGGGAACAGAGCTTCATTTTAATGAAACATTTATTCAAATAATCACAAATTATAAAACTTCACCTTGTAATTTCCACACCCAACCCAAGTAATAGGGCCAAATCTGTGGTCTGTAATAACTTGGAAGGATGGAAGAGCTAAGAGATATTTACTCTTCAAGAATGGTTACTTTTATAGCCTGTAAGAAAGAAATGAATCTCACACGATACTTGCAAATCTTTCCTTTCTTCCATACTTTAAATTTTGCAGTCAGTAGACAAGGCAAACCAAAATGGTTTCTAGACATTTTAAAGTAACTTTGCATTTGGAAAGCTGAAGTATGGATTTGCTTCCTCTCTCTCCCAGTCCTGTGACTTGACCATTAACTTAATCTCCTAACTACTGGCTATGAGCTTTATGCCATCAAGCATCATTAAAATAATCTGGCTATTTTGCATGAAGAAAAATAATCTATTTGTCAATATGCATTATGTGCAGCCATACAACTAAGGAGATCTATACTCAGTACCCAACCATCTTTTCTTCCTGGAAGGACAGCCTGTGGCCAGGTACACATTATATGGTTAATGCAGTGGGAAGCCGTTCCCCACACAGTATGCTTTAAAATCAGCAGTTCCAGAGTTTGGGAAGATGGCTTAGCAGCACTGCAGAGGTTTAGAGGCCTGGATTGGTGTTGGATTAAAGCTGACAGCAAGGATTCCCTGAAGGCCATCACCTTTTGGCTGTGGTGCTCTTTAGATATATATGTTCTTACTGTACCGTGCAGTACATATAGCCCTTCTAGAACATTAGCCCGTGGTAGGATCATCTTCTGTATGGGTAACATTTACCTTGGCTGCATTACTGCTTTTTCACATGCCTTGTGGACAAATTTACAAAGAGCTTCTTTATAGATTTTCTGTCACCTATTAGAATAGGGAATGTAACTCCATTTTCTTTATGCATATTGTGTCTCATTTGGATTCAGGTGCCCTTCACTTCTTAAGAGTAGAGTCAGCTCTTTAATAGAGAAAAAGTGCAAGATTGTATTTCTCACTCTGACCAGGATGCTATCTATCTATTTGGTGATACTGTTGCTGGTTTACACACAGCTCTTGCAGTGTTTATAATGATTTTGGAAGAATGCAAATACAATATAACTTTATAAAGCCACGTTGTGTACAGTTGTTGTACAGCTTTAGCTAAAGCTGTACAGCTAAAGCTACTACTTTCTCCTTACAATGTTTCATGCTCACCTCTTCCAGAAATGTAGCCACATGTCTACCAAAACCTCTCACCAAAATTCCTAGGATATCAGCTAGTTTCTAGCATCCTTTCTACAAGCATTAACTCCATCAGGTGCCAAACCAAGCCACACTGATAGGGAAAATCCATCAGAGAAATTTTACTGACTCACTGTGTATATATACCCAGGCAGTTGTGTAACAGAGAATGGAAGGTATGGGGTTTTTTCCTGCTCCAGCTCCAGAGAGACAAGAAGAGAGCCATGTGTATATGGGTTTCTTTTCCCAGGTTACAGTGATACGACAAGAGGAAATGGCCTCAAGTTGCACCAGGGGAGGTTTAGATCAGATATTAGGAAAAATTTCTTCACTGAAATGGTGTCAATCACTGGCCCTGGCTGCCCAGTGAAGTGGTGGAATCACCATCCCTTGAGGTCTTTAAAAGACGTGTAGATGTGGTGCTGAGAAACACGGTTTAGTAGTGGACTTGGCAGCGTTAGTTTCATGGTTGGACTCCATCTTAAGGGTCTTTTCCAACCTAAATGATTCTAACTGAGCAAAGGTCTGGACTGGGATAGACTAGTAGAGCTTAAAAAACCCTTGATAAATTTGTTGTTGACATTTCATCAGAGGAGGCAGGAGAACAGAGAAAGAGACATAAGGAAAGGTAACGATGTCTCTGGAGATTGTCCAGGATTTGGTATATGTAAACAAAGTTAGTACATGCTTTCAATGGTTACGCTAAACAGCTGTTTCATTATTTATGTAAAAAGTAGTAGCATAGACTAGGAATCTTGGAAGGAAGTATTTTCTTTTCCTAAAGACATGCCTTTGGATTCCTGCAAGTGATATTTATATCCTTAAGGGAAGTCATCAAATGCCTTCCCATGACAATCTACTTTCCAAAAAGCCTCAATCTGCTGAGACACTCAGCTACAGAAGGTCAATTTAATGATATAATGACAATACTTGAGACAGACACACTTACATAAGGCAGTTTTGTCTTATACAAGCAGAAAAATTGTAATCATCTCAGGTGAATTTCTAGTTATTTCAGTTACAGTGCTTTATTTTGGATTTGCCTTTATCCTCTTGGTGCAATTTTCCAAGTGGGGCTTGACACAGTCTGCAAACAGCACAACAAACTCTCTGCACCATTGGTAGCACTGCTGGAAAGTCCCCTGAATAACTGAAGCATTCAAAGATGGTTTAAACAACTGCTTCCCCAACCTGCCTACCCCGAATTTCGGTAGCAATCTGCTTCCTACCCAAGCCACTGCAATTTGCTCCTTTTCTGCCAACTTTTTCTCTGTTCTCATCTTATCTTACAATCTTTGGGAATATTTCTGCCATCTTGACTCTAACTGAGCAGACCCTCTCTCAATTGTTCAAGTCCCTCTGGCCTCACGTGTGCAACAACTCAGCTCTGTTTCAGCACTGCAGAAGGTATGGGAGACCTCAAGGAATTGTCCAGAGCTTCCAGAATTACGGCCAGAGAGTACGAGAATGGCCACTGCACAACTCCTTACTGCAAAAGGAAACTGGCTCTGCAAACATGTGACAATGTCTAAGACGACATTCAGCTCAGCTTTCTACTACTCACCAATTTAATGACAAGTTGGTTTCAGAGTTAATAACTACTTTGCCCTATTATGTAAGCAAAACTTATCAGAAAAAAAAAGCCTAAACCAAAACACAATCCACACCCCTCCCTCTGCCAAGAAAAAAAAAAAACAAAAACAAAAAAAACATAAAAACCCCAAACCCACAACACAAAAAAACACCACTACAAAACAAAACCCAAAAAATAAGACTGGGAAGTGAACAGACCCTCAACACTTACTGCCTCTGGCATAAAATTCTGTAATCCATTAGCTACCTCCAGG
This sequence comes from Megaceryle torquata, assembly GCA_024611175.1. Taxonomy (NCBI): domain Eukaryota; kingdom Metazoa; phylum Chordata; class Aves; order Coraciiformes; family Cerylidae; genus Megaceryle; species Megaceryle torquata. Next base: position 10,478 of record JANIJG010016822.1, read on the forward strand.
TCACTGTTTCTGCAACATACTTAAAAACTGAAGTCTATCTTCCTCAGCAATGCTGAAGCACAGACATTATAGAAGTAGGTTAAACAGTATTTTTAGAGACTATATGTATCTTTATGAAGAGCTATGGACTACAACTGAAATGTAAATTATATTTAATTAACTAAATCATAAACCACTTCAAACTGATGTACACAAGATGTAGAGTAATATATGTACTGCTAGGTTATCATGTATAGACTTGAAGGAGTACTTAAGGCATATTTTTCTTAAAGGTAGCCAGTAAAAGCCTGTTGGGTTTGGTGAGATGAACTGCTGACTATGTTCCACTGTGATAGATTTATTTGGAAAAAAAAAAGTTTACCCCACATGCTCTTACTATTCACAGAGCACACACACAGACAACCCCAAGTCATGAAACCTGACATTGCCTACAAGGTGCTGTACAAAAAAAAAAAAAAAAAAAAAACAACAACAGAAGGATGGCCTCTACTACAACACACTTGTTTGCCTAGTGATCATAAGCTACATTTCAGAGCAGCCACTTCCACCTCTATTTCTACCACATTTGCTGTGGGAAAGACCCAGCCCTACCAAAGGCCTGTGGATGCACTGTAATACACATCTGTTACTAGTGCAGATGAAAGCTATCCAAAAAAAATGTAATAATAACGCCAGATATTCAATAACAAGCCATTACAGATTTCAAATGGGAAGCTCTGTCCCTGAGCAATTTAACTTAATCTAACTTCAGAATTAGTCCTGCTTTGTTTACTGGCATTGAACCAGATGACCTCAAGAGGTCCTAAGGTCAATTGTATGAGGTTTAATAAGGCCAATTGCCAGGTCCTGCATTTTGGTTGCAACAGCCCCAGGCAATACTACAGGCTGGGGGTGAGTGGCTGGAAAGCTGCCTGGCAGAAAAGGACCTCTGCGTTTGGTTGCCAGCTGGCTGAACATGAGCCAGCAGTGTGCCCAGGTGGCCAGGAATGCCAACAGCATCTCAGCCTGTGTCAGAAATGGCAAGGCCAGCAGGAGGAAGTGATTGTGCCTCTGTACTCAACACTAGTGAGACCACACCTCAAGTACTGTATCCAGTTTTGGGCACCACAGTATAAGAAAGACATTGAGGTGCTGGAGTGGGTAAAGGGGAGGGCAAAAAAAGCTGGTGAGGGGATTGAAGAACATGTCTTATGAGAATAGGCTGAGGGAGATGGGATGGTTTGGCCTGAAGAAGAGTAGGTTGAGAGGAGAACCTATTGCTCTCTACAGCTACCTGAAAGGAGGTCATAGTGAGGCCAGTGTTGTTGGCTTCTCCCTAGTAACTAATGAGGAAATGGCCAGAAGTTGCACCAGGGAAGTTCAGATTAGATATTATGAAGAAATTCTTTACTGAAAGAGTAGTTAAGCATAGGAACAGGCTGCCCAGGGAAGTGATGGAGTGACCATCCCTGAAGGTGGTCAAAAACCAGGTGGATGTGTCAATTCAGGACACAGTCTAGTGGTCATGGAGGCGTTGGGTAGAAGGTTGGACTTGATGAACTTGGAGGTCTTTTCCATGATTTTTGGCCTGAATTCTGTGATTTTGATAAATTATAGCTACCAAAGTGAAATATAAATGGTCTTGAAGTTTTCTTAAATATTAATTTACACCTTCAAACTGTAACTTGTACGTATGGTACAATTCCATAAGCAACCTAAAAGCCTTCATTAGATGTGATACATCACAAGAATTTATTTATCATCCAGAGAATCAAATCCCCAATAAAGAAATTAATACAGTATATTACACCATAAGCCATGAAGAGAAATCAGATATTTTGTACAAAAGCTTTCTATAACCTAAGTCACTTTATAATTGTGTGCAACTTGCAGATTCTCCTGTCTAAAGATGGTGGTTTAACAGTAGTACTTGAGACCTCTACCCTTTCTTGCTTCTCCTTTCTTCTAAACTATGGATGCATCTCCATCAGTGCTTGAGTTCAAAGCAGGGTTATCCTTTCAAATGAAAGCTCCCGAATGTCTTCTCTTGTCAAGCCTTGGTTTGTGTTATAGAACAATTGCAGAGTATGGGAACTGACTCTTTTTGAAGTGAATGAAGCAATATGAATTTTGGAGTGAATATGAATATATCTAGAAAAGTATTTCCTGGTAAGTTCTAGGATACTGATGCTGTTAAGCCGAGTTGTTTTTTTCAACTCTGCACATCAAGTGTTACTAAAATCTAACCCTGTGATGTACCTAAAGGGTGAGCAAATATAGTCTATATGTTACTGATGATGGGAAGAGAAGCTGAATGTAATGGCCTGACCAGTTCACAACACAGCATTGGCAGATCAACCGATAGAAAGCCAGCAGTGTCCTGACCTTCTGCTCCCCTCCTTTCTTTGGTGTCAAGACGCAACTGAAATGTCAGTAAATGAGAACTATTGCACACTACTGCTCAGCATGCCAGAAGTCCTTTTAATGTCCCACCATGGAAGGAACAGTCTATGGCTTTCGTACAACCTTTGACGCCCTATTTGCAACTTTGAGCGATGACTGCTGCAATTTGTCCTAATGCCCATCCCTTGGCTTGCTCACAAATGCACAGTTTTACTGCTGTGTCTATATAATACCTTAAATATTGGCAATATAGTCTCCATTCAGCAGTTAAACCAAGTATGGAGTGTACTGTAGTAAAACAAACAGCTGTACCCTACACAAAATAGTTCAGACCTCCAAGTGAAATACTGAAATGAATCTCTACAGTGCATCTAGTTTTATTGCACAGAGATGAGTCCATGAAGGCTATATACACAGAAGCATTATTTTTTGATGGAAGTATAGTACTTAGCTTTTAGAAAAGCAGTGCTGACTGGTTTTCCTGTGCTCCACTCATAAGTACCATGTACCCAGCTGTCCCTTTTACACAGCTTTATGTATCATTCTATGCATTATTTATACTTGGAAAAGGCAGAGCCACACAGAAGTCAGAACTCGTTTACATATCAGTTATGTAGTAAGCTATTGATGCTATTGTGTCAAAGGTGTCTCTGTTTATTCAGCAGTCTAATGATCCACTACCACCAAAAAAATTAAAAAATTAATTTGAGACAGTTGTAATATTTCCCCAAAAATATATTGTAGTCCTATATTGATTTAACAGCCTGTTACTTTAAAAGTGTTTTCTTTTAAAACAGTTGCACATAGTTGCCTTTGTTATTACAAAAGCACTGTTAAGTGTAGTAGTATAGAATTAGTCTAAAGAAAATTAAGGTAGAATGCCTGTCTTCTTAACATTATGTTCCTTTAATGGACATCTTTTTCCTTTCAAATATGAGAAAGCTTGAAAGATGTTACTTTCTAGTGTTAAGCTAAACCTGGGTAAGAAGCCTGCCACACAGAGAATTAGTAAATTATGCTCAGTTTAGGGGTTCCACTTTTCTCTTTTTGCCTCAGGCTTTTGGGACATTAAGGCCAAGTTATAAATCCTGGTCAGTGTTTTTTTTTCTAAAGAGCAGAAATGAGAGTTTATTAGCATCACAGTGGTTGCCTCAATAATGACAAAACAGTTGCTCATTACTGCTCATTAGATTCATATTAGATTCATCTGCAATAGCAATACATCTTCTATTCATACTCGACTGCAAAACAACAGATATGCTTTGACACCTGCTGTAGTAGAGAATTCATTAGAAAGTAATAATACAAATAGGAATTCAATGGATGGACTTAGTCTTCTGTCTCTGATGGGTCTAAAATTTGTCATTTAATATAGAATTTATATAGGACAAATACCGCAGCAGGCAATCAGCTTCTTCAAATCATATGTTCCCCAATAAAATATCACATATAGAAGCAGATATGCAAAGAGCAGACAGACACACAAACAAGCAAATTAACAATACCATATGCAATACGTTATATATGCAGTAATATACATTAAATGCTTCTGTTTATATCTCTAATCCATAAATATAATTACTGATTTTTTAAAATCACTTAAAATGCAAAAAGTTACATTTTCATCAAAATATTAAGTCAACAAATAAACAGGTCCAATTTTCCTTTGAAGGCTTCTGGGACAAACTGAGCCCAGGATGTTACTGAAGTACTATGTGAATGCTGTTGTCTTAATTTACTCAACAAGGTATAACCATTACTGTATCATTATACTTTAGAAGAACCAAACTAGTAATGGTGCTTAAGTGGGCTGAAATATCTCCTTTTTCTAGAAATTCCGATGGGGAAAAAACAATTATCTCAAAACTCAGCAGTTCTTGCAGAATGGATGAAAGCATATCCAAGTAATAGATAGGTCTTCACATCATGAAGCAGAGAAAGAGATGGATAGGTTGATTAAAAAAAAATTAAAATCTAGCCCTGCATATCCTAAAATAATTAACATTCTATTACCCTCAGCTTCAGTATTACTTTTCATGATATTTCTGATGTTATTTCTTAAGGTACAAAACAAATTCCCCCCTTTCTGTCCTCTGCTCAACTCCTCATTCATCTGTCAAGTTACAATTAATTCCCTACCACTTAACTGCTTATACAACACAGTTTCTACATGTTCCTATCCCTCAACACACCTAACATCTGAAAAACCCTACCATTTTGCCTACTCTGCCTCAGGAAAGAAATGTCCTCACAACTTCTTTTCAAATCCATTTCTTAGAACTGCTTCCCTTCAGAAGAGGTCATCTTCTAACTCAATTCACAGTCCTAATCTATCTCTGCTTTCCGCAGCAGAGCTGAACATGACCATTGCCCTCTGCATGCATCATCTCAGATGACATTCAGGATTTAACACTTAAGGAATATACAGAACAGTAAAGATGAATTATCAATGAAAGACTACCAAGTATGTCTTCTGAATTCCATAATAAAAATACTTGATCTGATACAACCTAGAGTTAGGCCTGACTTTTTTTTTTCCATACTTAAGTCATGTTACCAGCCCATAGTCGTTCTGTGATTTTTTTTTTTTTCCTCCAAACCAGCAGTCTCAAGAAGCATAGCCGCACATTTTTGATTATGAAATTCTTTTCTGTTTCTTTTACACCAATACTTTAGTGCCTCATAACTTCATATTATCAGCAAATGTTATAAGAACATTTCTGGGTTGTTTTTTTTTGTTGTTGCTCATTAAATTAGTGATACAGAATTAAACAGGTCCTGAGGTAAATTATTAAGCAACTAATAATCTTTGTGATTTGTCATTTCCCCTTTCAGTTTATTATTCCTTGCCCATTTCTGCATTGTTTCATGCTTTTTGCACTTAACTCACATATGCTCCAGCTTAATTAATAATTTCCCATGTGTTTCCACATTAAATGCCTTTAAGTCCAAATGAATTGGTTCTATCACACTTCTCTGCTAACATAACTGATTTGCTAGATGAGACAGATAACAAGGTAGTTTGGCATGATATAAATCAATGCTGCATTTTATGCATTTGTCACCATGGGCTGTTATTACTCTTTAAGAATTAGTTCTAAAGCTACTAACTGTTGAAATTAGGCACAGATTTTTAGTTGCTTAAGTCACTTTCATAATTGTAAGTATTTTCTCTATGTCAATGTCACACAAGACATTTATTTTCTTTGGTGCCATTAAACTATGGAATGCAAGTGGTCATCTTCCCTCTTGACTTAAGTCTCCCGACACAAAACACCTAAAATATGTATAAAACTGAAAGACCACTCATAAAACAGTTTTTATAAAAGGCCTACAAGTACTCCTCCTCTATCTAAGTAGGCACTGTTTTCTTAGGACCTCTAGAAACTATGCAGCATTATTTAAGGATTATTTCAATGCATGATCTCTTATCCCTGAACTTTATAGAGCGCACTTTATAGAAAAGTCATATACAACTACTCTGAGGAATATTTAAAAACAATAGATCTGCCTTGGGTCAGCCAACCACTAGAACAGCAATTCTAAGCCTGGATTTTCAAGAGTCACTATAAATGCAAAAAAAGAAGAAAAAAAAAAAAGAAAACAAAGAAAACCCGTCTGTTAAGAAAATTACTTGATTACTGGGGAAATCAGACACCCAGATACTGAATCCAAACCCATCAAATTATCCGATCACTCTCCTTTCACAGCTATGATTCTGCTCATAGAATTGACTGTATGACAATGGGTAGTGGAGCACTATGAGGTAAGGACAGTGTCTTTCTTTCCTGGGCATGTTGGAAAAGTGACACACAGAATTTGTTAGATACTTTATATAATCTATTTGCCACTTCATCATCTTTAATATTAAAAATACAAAAAAAATAAATAAATAATCTAAAATAAACAACCAACCTCAAAGCACAACAACTAACTGAAAGTGGTGTGAACAAACATTAAAATCAACAGTTTCCTAATTTCTCCCATGAAAGTAGGCATCAGCACCCTGCCTCTTTCCTTACAGATGGGATGTGAGAAATAACAATGCAAATATAGTAATATTGCATGGCCAGGACTGCTTTCTATTAATATGCCATTAATACGACAACCTTTGCACTTCCTTTAAAGATCATAAAGATCAATATTTATACTGAGGTCACAGAAAAATAAATAAATCAATCTTGCAGTAAAATGAGTCATACTTAATATAACCTGTCATAATAATTAAGTTTATACATAAAAAGTACCATTCATATGTGAATAATAAATGCTATGTCAAATAAGTTCCCTTCTCAAAGAACTTCATGTCGATAATCTCAGAAATGGAAAGACTTAAGTGATTACATGCACCTTCTCCCTGAGTGTTTTGCCAAAGTCCTCTTTGTTTCTCTAAACCTTTTCATATACACTGATTATAGGAAAAAGAGGCATTGTTTCCTGAAGAACAGGAACACTGATGTTCTACCACTACTATTCCTATAATTTCTTAATTTCCATTCCTAGATATCTTTTGAAAAGGCCTGATGTCTAAGTAATAAACACCACAGAAGCTTAGCAACCTTTCTTGGGCTTTTTGGACCAGCATATCTTTACATTTATGCCTAGGATAAAATGTACAAGAACACCAGTGGAGGCAAACTACTAATTTTCTTTGCAAGGCTCTAATAATCTAAAAATCACGCAAATTTTGTGTGTTTGATTTTTGCAGGAGAGAAACCCAAGTTAAAAAAAAGTCTTGAAACAATGATAGAGAACATATATTTGAGCTGCCTACAGGGGAAACCAGTTCTAATGCACCACATGTCCCATGATAAGGTAGGGCTAATGTTCACCATCAGGTAATAGCCATGGCAATAATACATACACAGTAACTCTCAATCGAGAATCTCAGTGCCTTAAACCAAGCTGCCCACACTGCTTCAGATGGATAAAAATGAAACAGACATGAAATTATTCATATAAAGTCAGTCAGTAGAGAAGCCAGGATTAGGATTCCTGGAATTGCTCCCATAGGGAAAATAATTCCTGATCCCCATCTCTGCCCTAACCACAAGACATTCTGCTCTCCTTGACAAATACAATCCATTCTCACCACGACAATAAACTTACATTATCTCTTTGCACATTTCTGAAACTAAATAAACATGAATAAGAAAACACTTTTTCTTCAGTACTCATAAACAATTGCTTTCTAAAGGTACGAGCAGTAAAACCACTGGCACACAAGAGATACGGAACACAGCCAGGGTCTGACTGTCTTTTCGGTTATGGTAATAGGACCTGGGAGTTAACATCTCATCCCAACAGCCATTAAAATTATGTGAAGGCAGGAACAGACCTGGTGGGAGGAATCGTGACCCTGACTGGACAGATTCTGTTGTTCATTCAAAAACCAGAAATCACTTCTTTCCCATGGCAGGATTTTTTGGACACCAGAAGGTTTGACCTCTTTGTGTTAATCTCCTGTTCTGGTTAGTTCAGAATGTAGAACTGGTTACACATTTCCATGGTATCCATAATAAGGTAAGTGTTAAAGGGAGACTCAATAGACAAGCTACAGATGCTAAAGCAGCTCCTCTAGAAGTGTCAAGTCTCTCATTCAGGCTCCTTGAGCATTAAAGCAAATATCATCTGTTGCCATTGTCACCCACTCTAATAGAGCCTTTCAAATAATTTGCAGTATTATACTTAAGACAAAAGTTCTAAGACCTCCAATGTTTTTTATTTTCTTTAAGGAGAAGACTAATTTCTTGTCTGACTTTTAAAAATCTCAGCTGTTTTCTTCTGCTCTGTTTAACACATTAAAAAAAAAGCCTTTAATACTTTGAACTTCTTGTGATATGCAAAATACAATTATCTGTATGGAAAACCTTAGTCAGGAAGTTAGTAAATTATGTCTTCATGCTATCCATATTGAGTGTCCATTACTCCTGGACATAGCACATTAACTGACTCATTAGCTATTTCAAACCATATGGACTTAGGTTTGGGTGGGTTGCTCTGATAATATCCTGAGGTGAGCTTCCTAATTATTGTAATTATGTGATCTCAATCAGGGGGCCAGTCACACAAAATAGAGTCAAGAGTCTTTAAAATGGGTGTCAACGCACCCAGACAATGACTGAGTTGAGCAACATGCCCCCAAGATGTTGGGGATCCCTTGATACTGTAAAAAGTAATTACTTGAAAAGTTCTAAGAAACAAGCAGCAAGCACAGTGACAACTGAATAAGTACAACAAGCATACAGGACCCTGCAGAGACATGCAAACACAAATAGATTTCCCAGCAGAACCTGGAAAGCAGTCTGAAACTTGATGCGTTGTTGTCAATAGTAATAAAGACATTAAGTCTGGTGTAAATTTAGTCATGATATTTTGAGCAACATAAAGTCTGGAGTAGAGGAAGGAATTAAATGTGGAAGTGCTAAAACGTTGGTGTTAAACACCCCAAAAGCATCACAATGCAATAGTAAAAGAAGCTGCAAGTTACTCACCTTCTGTACCAAGTTTAAGGGAGTTTTTTGCAGTGTGATACTGCAAGATTTCACATGACTGACTAAAATCTTGTACACTTAAGCTTAGGTTTGAGCAAGGAAAAGGAAAGAAAGGATTGCATCAATGGAAAATTGACCAAATGTTTAACCTATGGTGATTTAAAATAAATACAGAATCAAAACCATACTCCAAACAGAGATGAAGTGTTTGCTGCACTGTTAAACACTTAAAGGAAACACTCTCTAAGAATCTCACCAGGCTTTTTTAAATGGGACCCATGGTAACACAATATAGCTTTTCATCATCCTCTAGAACTTACTTGGGAAAGAGAATTAGGAGTAAAGTACTGCCTCAGAGCCATACAGTAGGATAAAACTTCCAAAGCTTGTATGTCACAGGCTTACTCCCAACTTTCAAAGTGCCTCTTAGGCACCTACAAATACAACAGGTCAGATACTAAACAGATCTAGACACCTGAATACATAACTAGATAACAGAAGCATACATTCAGAAGTTAGAAATGTAACTTCAATTCACTATATAAAATGATTTACACTCGTATCTTCACACCCCCCTCAAAAAGAAAACCAACCAAACAAAAAAACCCCAAAACCACTGTATTTACCTTGCAGTAAAACCAACCCAAGAAATTAGCAACGATCATAGAATAGCCTGAAAAGTATACCACTACCAGTTTCTTTTGCATTAATACAACAGTGACCATACCTGTATCAACTGCAGAGAAGCTCAGATTTCCTCACACAGTGTGTATCAACACATGTACAACCAGCAAAGCAAATTAATAAAACCTTGAAGACATCAGGAGCATCAAAAGAGTCTCTATCCCACCCCTTCACATACAAAAGGGAGAGTAATGGAAACATGCCCACCTGAGCTGCATGAGGGATAGATTTGTCATGAGAAGGGCCTGTGACCCTCAGCTGTTTGCAGTAATGTGCTATTAGGAAGTAAGATAACAGTAATTTAGTAGCATTTTCACTTGTATGCTGGTAGTAATTGTACATTTTTACTCTTATTAGCATACATACCTTTCTCCTATAAGGATTCTTGAGGTTGGTAGTAATGGTGGCTATATCACCTTGAAGGGAAATCAATTCCATCACAATTATGCTTTTTTTAATAAAAAACAACCAAACAACAAACAAAAACCCACCCTTGTATCTATATAACCATTTTGGCCATTCACCTCTCTTACATCACAACCCCAAAGTGATAATTTGAAGCAACTGTAAAAAGGCAATGAAGGCTTTAACCTGACTAAATGAAGCTCATGTTCTTGGGAGGGTTGATAATTGCCTGCTGATTAGCAGGAAAAAAAACCCCAACCAAACCAAAACAAACAAAAAAACCCCCCACAAAACAAACAAACAAAACCCCCCCCCACCAAACAAAAAAACCCCAACAAAACAAACAAACACACACACACACACAAAAACCCCTATCTCCACCACAACAGAAAAAGTTGCTTCCTTAGTCCCACCCATAAAACACTGGGATGTGCTGTTTATAGAGCAAAAGCGACTCGTCTTTAGTGCTAATCTGCTCAGAGCCTTTCTCGGGTAGTCTTTGATATTTGTGAATTTAAAAAACGATGTATGTGTTACTTTTTTTTTTTTGTTTTCCATTATTTACAGCAGTAGCAGAGAAGTTTGTTAGTGATATTTGCTTTCTTTCTTTTTTTTTTTTTTTTTTTGTAGACCTTATGAGCTATGGTTGTTTGTTAACAAAGATTTGAGTTAAAGTCACAAAGTCCTTTATTGGGAATAGCTTGGTATGTGCAGGAATATTCTCTTTTTTTGTAAACCTTTTGTACAAGCTGTGAAAGAGTTGCATGATATTAAAAATGGCTGAGGCTTCAGATACTCTTGTATTTGGATGTATTTCTAATTTCTTTTCCTTTAGTGGTATAAGGAAACTTCCATTTAAAAACTGAAGACCTTAAGCCTCAGCTACCTATGTAAGTATCTCTGTTGTATGAGTCAAAGGGATGTTATATATCTTGAGTGAAGTTTTCAATAACAATAACAGATTGCATATACTACTGTATTCATTAGCAAGGAAATAGACATATCTACTTTTACTTCTCATTTTGCTATTAGCTTTTAATGACTACCTTTAAAATAGCCTTTTCTGATGACTTCATTATTCCTCAGAAATGCAAGAACTTGTTTTCATTTTGTGATCTTATCCTTGTTTACAAATAAAAATAACTAAATAAGATCAAAGCAACTTATTTCTGAATTGTAAAGTTTTGCATTGAAACCCCACCTTTCATTAAATCAATGTATTCCACTACCTGATGTTATATAATTCTCAAATGGTTTTGTGGGGAAAAAAGGGAGATCAAGTCCAGTTCTGGTGCACTTAGAAAATAAAAATATCTAATCAATTCTACTTTTTTTATGTTCATGTATCTTTCTATTTATTCATATCTAATCGCTGGAGTTTTTTTCTCCATAGTATTTCTACAATTTTTTAGTCTTTTAATTTACAGGGGTTTCTCCTAGTTTTATATATATATATATGGTGAAATATATAGATACGCACCAATGTAGGTGTCTGCTAGCAATCTAATGCTATCACTGGTGTCTGCTAAATGTCTAGAGGACAGATGCTAACTTCATATTATTTGGTTCACTTTCTTATCCTGATGTTGTATTTCTGTAGGCAGGGAAAGATAGCTCAGCAGCAGTATGTCCTGTGATACATGCTGTTGTTTAAGTTAAATATGTGACTATTTCTTTGCAATAATTGAGGAAAAAAAGCTTTTGCCTTAAAGAGAGGCTGGTTCTCTCATTTCTAGGCAACTATGTGAAGACCATTTTCTTCTAAAAAGTTCCTTCACCTCTGATAGAGTAGTGGCTGTCATCACAAGTGACAAATATCTTGAGAGCATTGCCCAAAAAGGTCTCTGTGAATAAAGGAGATAGCTCTCTCCAGAGAGTGGCAAGGGGTTTTTTTGAAGCAGCACTGGACATCTGTGGCTGTTTTGGTAGGTTTTTTTTTTTTTTTTAAAGTAGGCAAAACAATCCCAACACCACCCTCCAACAGTCTGTTTGGACAGCTGTTGCAAAGGGGAGGAAACTTACGAAATGCTTTATGACAATCTTGATTGTTGTGGTTTTGGGTTTTTTTTGCCTTATGCCTGAGCTTTCTCCTGTCAATTTTTAGCAGGACCTTTCAATGATGGTAGTAAAAACCACAAAGCCTACAAGACTGATGAAGAGCTGTTAAGTTCCACTCTATTGCTGGCAATATATACTTTGCAGTCATAATCTGTGCTACTACTTTCACGTTCACTTGCAAATTATGTGCTTGCTGAAGATGTTCTGGATTTTTATTATTCTTACACCTTTTTGGTAAAAGGACATGTAGTCATTGCTTGGAAGACATGAGCTTTCACATAGGTGTAGTGTGCTGAACAGGCGGACAGACCATATGAATAAAGCAAAGTTTGCACAAGGTGGTGGTTTGTGATCAGAGGTATGCTCTATGAGTCTGAGACATAACCACCCCCCCCCAACTCAGTGTGTCCTTCATTACCAATTTACAAACTGATGGTGGTGATGGGGCTGGATCCACAGCTGGAGTCAGTTACATCCGCCCCGAGCAATGGCTGAGCTGCCTTCCCCAGCATGTTGGTGGGGCTGCTGATGGTTCCCAACACTCCAGGCATCACGAGTCTCTCTCATCTCGCCCGGGGTGAACACAGGAGGTGTTCCCTGCTGCTTTTGGGTAAATTTCTGTGTGTGGAAGTGATCCTTGACTTAGGCTAAGAAAATCCTGTGGTAAAAATGAAGTGGCCTGATTGGAGGGTGGTACCATGACAGCTCCCGAAGTCGTTGCTGCACACTCAAATTCCTGCGAGTCTCTCTCTCTTTTTCTTTAATTTTTTTTTTTTTAATAATTATTTTTTTTTTACACTTCGTACGGAGAACAGTCTGATGCGCTACTTCTATAGAAGTGAACTTTTCGCTTGCGAAGTGCCAGGGGCTTTGGCGGGATCACCCAACTCCTCCGTTTCCCCCTGAAGCGAAGTTGTCGGCGCCCCAGGGAGTAGCACTGCGCGAGCCATCGCCGGACAGAAGACAGACGGGAAACGCCGCGCGCCATCTTTTCCTGGTCAGGCGGCCCGCGCCGGGCCGGGCCCCGCCTTGCTGTGTGGAACAGAACGGCCGGAGCCCCGGTGCCGGACGGGGCTGGCCCGGTCATTCTCCGCCCCGGGATTTCCCGCGGGAAAACGGCAGCCTGTCTCTTACTGCTGCGTACTGGTGCTTGTCGCTTGGGCTCGGCCTCGGCCTGCGGGAAGTTCCTGTTTGAGAAGTTTGTAAGCGGCGCCGGAGGGAGGCTGCAGTGCCTCTGCGAAGGTGGGTGTTGGGAGGGCAGGCGGCGTGGGCGAGCGCGAGCCGCTTACTACCCCTGTCCGCTCGCCCGTTGGAGGGGAGGCCGCTGCGAGTGACCCGCCCCGGCCTGCCGCTTAACGGAAAAGCCGTGGGGTTAGGGAGAGTCTTTCGGCGCCCGGCCACCGCCCGGAGGGGGTTTGCTGGGGCGGGGGGGTGCCGCGGAGAGCTGGGCCCCTGCTCGGTAACTGTTGGCATATTGTTTCTGATGACAAAAGTAAACTTTTTCTTTCACTTTCTTTCCCCGCTCAAGGTGCGATGCCCCCTAAGGATCGCGGCAGGGGCAGATTGCCAATTCCTCTCCCGAGAGACATGATCCTGAAAGACACCGAAGGAAAAAGCTGGAGGCTGGGCAGTCAGATCGGCCAAGGAGGATTTGGCTTGATATATTTAGGTAAAATACTGGTGGTGATTAAGAGGGTGTCGTGTAAATTTCTTTATAACTTTCTTTGTAACTTTCTGACGTGAATATGACTGACTGGGTTTAAAAGGTGTTATCTGTGTTGAAGTGTGGTTTTCTGACATATGCAGAGTCCTGTTGGGTGTCCTTGTTCAGAAGTGTTGCTGATGGTGCAGTTGTTCCCTGTGGGCTGTCCGGCTGAGTTTGCTGGCTCCTAGTGCAACTTTTCAGTGGAGCTTAGGTGGGGCAGGCCAGGTGTTGCTGTTGTCAAAGGCTACTGAAGAGCACTGCGAGGCAGTGCTTTTCAAAATAGTGGCAATGCTTTCATTAGCTGTTGCTTTGGATTTATGCCAGTGTTATGCTCTGAAGCACTCTGGATTTTCAGTTATTGGAAATGTTATCTTCTGTCCAAGACTAAGTCCGTTTTCATCCAAGAAACCTAACAGTGGTAGTAGTTTGCTGGCTGTTGCCTCTGAATTAAAACCTTTCACCAGAGTTGTAAACTGCTGTACTTAATTTTCTCTAGCCGAGATATGCTTCTCTTTTTTCTTCAGAAGAAGCTGCTGCATTTCCCTCAGTCTTTTATAAGAAATAAATGGTTCAGAAAGACAGTTTGTGAAGCATTCTGGATCACTGCCGAGATTATAATGTATTGCTGGTCTCTCAAAGTGCAAATCCTGCTTTCAAGGCGATGTTACGAGGTTGGTTGGATGGTCTTGTGTTTTTTGTGTGTTGGTTGGGTGGTTTTGGTTTTTTTTTTTGTTTGGTTTTTTTTTTGTTTTGTTTTGTTTTGTTTGTTTGTTTGTTTTGGTTTTTTTTTTCCCATCTCAAACATATACAGGTAAATTAGTCCACAGTGACTGTTAGGGACTAAGTTGAGCTTGTATTAAGACAGCAGTAAAGAATTATCCAGAATCAATTTAGTACATTGTCCCTTCAGCCAGGCATGATTGTTTTAAGATTGAGGTATGTTAACTCTATCTGAAGTTTTAATGCTTAAAATTTAATAAGCAAGTCATTCCTATACATAAATTAACTTTTTTTTATGCATAAATCAGCTATTCCTTCTTCTAGTAAGCTTTCTTTTCCCCCCCCCCTGTTAAAATAGTTTTGGGTTCTGTTTTTGTTTTTTTTTTGTTGTTTTTTCTTTTTTTTTGTTATTTATCAAAAATTCTGTCTAATTTTTTGTCAATTTGATTAGAATTGTTTAACAGATTTT
>JANIJG010016822.1:25404-50748 GCA_024611175.1 Megaceryle torquata
GTGGAAAATAGTTTTGTTTCCTGCCTTTGTTTTTTGTTTGGTGTTTGTTTTTTTCAGTTGATTTCTTAATGTTTCCTTCACAGTGAGTGATTTGTCAGAAAATATACTGTTATTAATGTGATTTCTGGATTTTTATAATAAGAAAAGTTTTAATTGAAGCAGACAGTAAATGTTGTGCCTTCTCAATTCTTTTGTTGTTAGTAACTCCTTTCAAATATGCAGAGCTGTGCTAGATTCAGTGTGGTTTCATGGAGGTGAAGTAGTTGTCCATCAGTGTCAAATTGTAGCATCAGACACCTGCTGTAGAGAGAAGAAAGTGCATTTTGTATAGAAGGGTTAGTGTGCTTGCTCTTCTTGTATTTACAGACATAAATGTAGCACTTGTGTGCCACTGGTCTCTTGGTGACAGATTTACCATGATCTTTGTTACATCTGTCTGTCTATCTTATGGTGCTTGTCTACTTTGAGCTGTTCAGAAACGTTTTGTATTGCACTGAAGTGTTCTTCCTTGCCCTCTTTTTTTTTTTTCCTCATCATGTCCATTACAGTTAATCACAAAGAGCTGAATGGCAACTGAAGACTCATTTTTATTTCATGGTATGATAGTCCCGTATGTGGTCAGATGTTGCTTCTCTGAAGTGGTTGCCCAGTTGTGCCGTTCTTGCAGTTGTTAATGTGTGGCTGTAAACTGCAGGAGGGTGGACAATTTTACTTGCACATCTGGGCTTAAGTTGCATCTGGTCTTCAGGTTTGGTGGAGGAACTTCCTAGTGGGGGGGAAAGGCTTAAGCTGGCATTCTGTTCTACTGAATACCTTTGCAAATGAAGCAGAAATATTTAGGTAACAAGCTAAATGCCATTGCTTCTGCCTTTCTGCAAAGAAAACACAATCACTTGAAAAAAAATAAAAGAGGGAGGGGGTGTGGAAAAACAAAGCTGTATATATGTTAGTAAGTAGTTTGGTATAGCAGAAGTTATGAGTAAATGGCAACAGTTGACAAGTATGGCTCTGCATCTACCCTTTATTTAAGTTGAGGTTTTCTTTTACTTTGGGCTAGATTTGGCCTGATCTGCTGCACTAAATTTCCTCACAAAGTGCATGGTTTGAGGCTGTCTGAAGGAACTGTTTTGAATGTTTATGTTGATGTTCGTTGAAATGCATGAAATGGGTTCCTTTAGTGGAGTTTCTGGTTTGCTTTCCTCTGAAATTCATATAGTTCACGCATACCTGAGTGCTCTGCAGACTGAAGCAGTAGGGATGTATAATTTTCAACCAACTGCAGTTACAGAGGAGTCAAAAGCTAGTGCACTTCTACAGTATTTATATTCTTTTTCTTTTTTTTATTTATCTGATAGACAACTGAAGAAGGTCATAATAAGCTATGTTTAAGAGATGCTGCACATAGAGCATATATGACCCATTACCATAAGAAAACAGATCTTAGCACAAGCTAAGAAGTAAAGTTAAGGTGTTTCTGGATATCACAATCCAAGGACAAAGGGAAGGAAGACAGTCCCTCTTATGGAGGGGAGGAACTGAGGGAACTGGGATGCAGTGCAGAAAGAAAGGTTGTATTGGCTGTCATTTTCCATGTGTAAGACAAAAACTGTATTCCTGATTCACTCAGAATATAGCTCTGTCATTTGCTGTTGCAGTCAAATTACACTGGGCCTTGTGGGTGGTATGGCACATGGGATTCGGTCAGTTTCGTGCAGATTTGATTAGTTTTCTTGCCTGCTCACATAGACTGAGGTGATTTCATATACTGGGGCATTTGTGGAAGTTTGGCTCCTGATGAACCAAGGTGGAGAGCAGTCAGGGGATTAGTTGAAAATGATAATACAATGAGGGACCATTGGTATTACTCTTCTGTGTACTTTTCTTTGGCCATGCTGTCACTTAGGAATAGAGCTGCCGCTTTTACAGTGGTATTTTTGTGTGTTTAATGTCCTCTTTCAGAAGAGGTAGTG
Organism: Megaceryle torquata; assembly: GCA_024611175.1. Lineage (NCBI taxonomy): Eukaryota > Metazoa > Chordata > Aves > Coraciiformes > Cerylidae > Megaceryle > Megaceryle torquata. Next base: position 27,375 of record JANIJG010016822.1, read on the forward strand.
AATGTTATGTGTAGCTTCGTTCCCCTTATAGGGTCTTACTACAATTAAAAAGAGAAAATGTGCAAGATTTATCCCTGGGAATTTACACTGATTGAATCTTACTTGTTTAGTCCATTGCTCTCCCTGATAGGTGTTTATATTATGTAAAGTATACCATTTAGTAGCTTTTTAAGGCAAAAAAGCTCAACAAAAGAGTTCAGCTGTCTTAACAGTCAAGGGGAGTGAGTAGATGATGAACCTTTGAGAGTAAGATATGGATGGTTGGTGCTGGCATACACCTTTTTCTGTGCTGTTCAGACGAGTTTTTAGTGCATATACAGCAAGATATAAGAGAAACATTAAACTTTCAGTGAGAGGCTAACCCAGAAAGAGCTGTGGAGAGGTGAGCAAGACAGGTGAGTGGAGGCAGATTTGACTGCCTGCCCTATATGAACGTCACAGACCTTTTATAAAAGTAAAGGTTAACTTTGCTGGCTATATCTTTTAATAAGTGTTTTTACAGTAGCAGTGTAAAGATTTTGATGTGCATTGTTATAGCTTAATTTCCCATTAAGTGTGCTCCATTCTCCATTAATCTATAACAATGTTCTTGAGAAATTTTACAGTATCTCTGTGAAATATATTTACAAGGGATGCATTCTGTAGAAGATTCTATTCACTAAATCAAAGCTGCTGAAAGCTCTTTACTGACCCTGAGCCCTAGGATGCAAATAGTCTCTTCAGTTGCAGGGTTTCTAAACTAATTGTGTACATGAAAGTTACTACTATCTACAAGTTCTGTCCTGTTTCGCAAATGTTTTCCCTGGTTTTTAAATTGTTCTTTCTCTTTCTTGTCTGTGTCGCCTTGTTCCTTCTCCTGGATTCCCTTTGCATTTTTATCTCCACCAGACCAAATCCAGCAGCAGAATGCTTACAATACAGATTCCTCACAAAGCTTCTGGAGAGCTTCCTATGCTGCCAGAAGCAATAGAAACCATCTAGAGATGTTCTCTCAAGGATTGCTTTTGTGATAGTGAGAGCAATACGGGCCATAATCTGGAATTAACTATACTGTTGTATGTTGTATTTTATTTGTTACGGGTACTGATTTGCTGTCAGGTACCTCAGACAGAACTGTTACCCCTTTGATAAGGAGAAACAGAATGGAGAGCAACCAAGGAAGAATGTGAATTATTGCTGGTCCCACAGCTAGTTTGTAGACCCGTGGAGAACAGTGGCAGTACATTGGAAAATTAAGCAAGAGTTGAGCAGGGTGCTACTGAGAGCCTTACATTCTCTCATTTATCTTCCTGATCACAGGCAGTAATTAACACTGGTCTTTAAATCATTCTCTATTCCTGCTGCAAGCACTCTATTAATGCACAATTTGGATGGAAAATTTAAATGCAGAAAGGTCATACAATGTTTTGTTAAGATTCCACTATCTCAGTGAAATCTGCCATACACAGCACTATCTACCTGCAGGCTTCTTTATCATGGAAACTGGTGGTTCTGCAAAATAATTTTTTATATATATGTGTTTTATATACATGTTTGTTAGATGATGTCTTTTACAACACAATAAGTTCTATTGTAAATGTGTTTTAATTAGGGATGGATTTTTCTTAACCTTCATATGTTAAAATGCATTTCAGCAAAGGTCTTATTGCACCTGCAGGTGTGAACCTTACTGTGAAAATAAATTTGTTGGCAGACAAACACCACCACTAGGAAAAAGTTTATCTAGTCGCTGATATTAAACTGTGTAAATGTAGCAAGCAGGTGACCTATTATTTTTACCCTGTTTTTAGGCAAACTAAATAATAAATTTGGCTTGATTTTGCTACTTGCTAGTTACTCAGGGCTGACTATATGGTACAGGATCAGCCTGCACCATCTCTTTAAGAGGAAACTTGTTGTTGGTGATGACCTGCTTCGCCTTGAATCTTCCTTTTTTTTTTTTTTTTTTTTTTTTCCTCCTCTGTAGGCCAGGCATCTTAACTCATGAAATCATAACTCATTTACTCATTTTTACACAGTAGTCTAAAACCTATTATGAAGTGTGAAGAGATCATTACTACTATATTTTAGCATTCTGCCATGTAATGTATTTGGTTATTTTTATATATGTATGGACTAGTGATTTAGGAAACATTGTTCGCCTGTTCATTTGTGCACCTTGCAAGTGATCTGGTCAGGGATTGAGGCCCTGACATGCCACGTAAAACTACAAAATCAAGGGTTAAGTTTGATATTTGTTTGGTTGGTTGGTTTGGTTTGGTTTGGTTTTTTTCATTAGGGGATATATTTCTGACCAGTGTTACATGGTAAGAGGAAGAGGCTTTGGATGAAAAGTAGGGCACCTGTTGCCTTCTGGAGGGCACTCTCTTAGTGGTCTTTGGCACCTGTACCCCATTGAAACTGGCATAGTTATCTTCTGAGTGGGCACCATGTCAGAGTGGCAGATGGGCTGGAGCAGAATTTTGCCAGAAAACAGTTTGTGCTTCAAGCTTTAAATATTAGAGGCCTGGACTCCCATCTGAGAGTGCTGTAAGAGCAGATCATGCATAGCTTTTCTGCCTGGGGTTAAAGTATGTGTCATACCTGTTCTAGCTTAGAGTAATTAACTTTGAAAGTCAAACAGTGGCTTCCATTGCTGGGGAATACAAAACTTTGGCTCTTGTGAATCAAGATTAAGGTTTCATAGAAAAATGAGTAAGAAATGTAGTGAAATTTCCTACCAGTACTTAATGCTTTTAACTTAAAGCCATGTGCAGTTATCTTGCAAAAGCGTTCAGCAGTTGAACACAATTTTCTCCCCAAACCAGTTTAGTTAGGTCTTATGGAAGGTAATTTCACAAGCATACTACAGAGTGCTATGTATAAATAATTTGTATAATAAAATTCTACATTCATAAAGCTACCTAGAAGAATCTAGAGAAAACAGCTTTTCTGAACACTGCTGAGGAGACAGTCTGTCCAGTAAATGATGATGCAGCTTTAATACTGTGAGCAGAGAAGCAGGTCTTCCTTCGACTACCTTAGAAATGAATGGTAAACACCCTTCAAGCACTGAATGTTTCAGTTCTTGGGAACTATTGAATAGTGTAAATGGTGGGGGGGAGATGGAGGGGTGTGCTTTGTTCACCTTTAAATATTTGCCTTAGTACCCTCCATATATAGGAAATATTTGAAGTTTTGTGTTAAATAGCAGATGCTACCTTCTATTTATTCGTGTACATTTTGGTTTTAGTAATTATATTCCTGACACTTGGATTGTTTGGGGGTTTGTTAGATGCTCTGAGCAATGCTTCCCCCACTTGTTAGCTATTGAATTTAACAGCTCTTGGCTTTACTTTAATGGGGTCAGAATTTATCTAGTTTTTTTTTTTTAATAGGTAACCTGTAACTTTGTAGTGTGGTACTTTTAAGTTTAGTTTTATTTCTGAAAAAAACTAAACTGACAATATCCCATTTCAGGATTAGTTAACCAAAGAAACAAAGCAAAAATAAAGTATTAGCATGCCAAGAACTTATGAAAGCAATTGTATTCATTTCCCAAACAAATATATCCTCAAAATACCCAGCAGTGGCAAAGACACCAGCTGTGGACAGGAGCATGGATGTTTTTCCAAAATGCCCTATCAGTGCTGTTTTCTTTTCCACTGTGTAAACGTTGTCAAAAAAACTGGCTCTCTGAGAGCTATTGAAAATATTTCACCATATTCCAAATGTGACTGCCACAAATTAACTGCTAAAACTACAATAAGCACATTTTAACTGGCAAATAGAATTGGCACATTTCTTTGTCAGACTGCATGCAATTGCACTCTGTAGTTGTAGGAAACCACAGTTCATCTAGAAAAACCCTTTTGTTACCATGACTTATTGGCATTTAGAAAACTCTATTAATTAAGGTTGTGTCACTCAGCAACAAAATAGATGAAATTCATATTAAATTGGATGATAAGATCATACTAGGTGAAATTAGGGAATTCTGGGCATAAGTTAATTTGAGCTAAGTTATTTGCTGTGTTGTGTGTGAACAACAGTTGGAAATTATGTCAAAGAATGTGAATCTTACTGCACTGCTTTATGTCAGAGTGCATTTTAAATTTGTATGCTTTTCACTGGCATGGAAGCTGCAATCGTGGGATGAAGGGGAGGAAAGAAAAATAGAGCTGTGCCCTTTGCCCCTTACAAGTGTTTTGTGAGACTTGTTTTGCCATGAGACAGAAACAGCCCCAGAACCCTACACAGCTTCATCTTGCTCCAGTGTTCCCAGTCAACAATTAGTCAGACAAAGGTTTGATTGTGTGCATACGTCAACACCCCTTCCCCCAAAAGTAAGGACATTGTACATCTCTTGTTGATGAATGTAACATAAACCGTAAAGTGGGAACTCTCACGCTTGTTACACTGTTTTAAGGCATCATTTGCAAACTTAATCTTGCCTTTTAGTGTTCCTGGTATTCTATATATTTATATGCCATCAGAGACCTCCCGCCTATCAGCATTGCTCTCCTGCAGGGTCTCTGCTTACTGTCCTGCAGTCTAGCATTTAACTGATTGTAATATTATAAATAGCCATGTGCTACCACACAGAACGAAGCTAGCACATGGCTAATTATGAGTATACAGTAATTAACTATGAGCTAAACTCGCAGGAGAGTATGTGGTGGTGGTCTATGAGGTATGTAATCAGACTGTTTGTTAAACCTTGGGAGCCTTTCCAGTCTGTTAAATAACTATACATAGCAATGAAACAATTTAAAAAAAAACATTTCTGTTTACTTATGGACAAAATACAGTCTGTCATTTCTGAGCTGTGGCTGAAGTATTGCTGCCTGATATATGAATGGTTAATTAAAACAATGTAACGAAAGGCACACATGCAACTTCTGCAGGAGGTTAATTGTTGGAAGCACTATCTGTGTAAGAAGTTTCTTCATTGTGAATGTTATGGCTTGTTTCATATATGTGCAGTAGAAACAATACTACTATTTCTCCTTTTGTAGATTTGAATTTGTGACTCATTTTGTGGAGCATCTGTTCCAGTATCTTGTTGAGCTTTGTCTGACTTCTCTGCCTTTTTACATGTAACGATTGCCAGTTAGTTTGGGTTTTATTTTTCTTCAGGATGTTCTTTCAGTGTGACTCCAAAAAGCATCTGTAGCAGCGTAGTGTAAGAGCCATGCAGGTTAGGCCCTTTTGCTGGGCTGCCTCTCATTAATTTCTCTTCTTCATTACCCTGACAGCTGTTACTATCTGCTCCAGACTAGCATGAATGAGGGCCCTCTTTATAAAATGTCAAGATGTCTATAGGGAAGTTAGATCATACTCTTTCAAATGCATTTAGATTTGATACTTCTCTATTCCTGTCATACCTTCTGTTAAGTAACTTGGTATTAAAATAAATTTTCTTACACACAGGTTCTTTTTTGATCTGTGCTAGTAAGGGAGCACATCTAATTCTCTTTGGGTAATGTGATGTTGAATACAATGAAAACACATGGGATGTGTTCCTTTAAGCTAATGTCTTCAGCTGCTAACACATAGTCTACATGTGGCAGAGAAAGATAAAGACTTAAGTACTTGTGCCTTAATTCCCAGTTCAGCACAATAATGTGGTCAGAACAAGTTTACCAAAATTTCCTTCCTGGTTGTATGGTAATCATGTTCAAAACACAAATTAAAACTGCTAATGTTCTGAGTCTTTGGATAGTTCACACCTTCCAGAGCTACTGTTTTAGGATATGTTAATTTTGTTTTAATGTGTTATTAGCATAGAAGCATTCACATGGGGGAAGTGTCAAACAGAAGTCAGTGGGGATGCTGCAGGTGTTTGGGGTGCATACGCTGTCAAATTCAACCCACATGCTAAATAGAATTGAAGGAAGATGGCAACTGAAGGAGTCTGTTGTTGTAAAAAATATTTTTTATTCCCTGACCATCAAAAAAATGTAAGCTTGTATAGTTTGATTAGATCCAAGCTTACTTTATTTTTATTGTGTGTATAAAAGTAGTCTATTTTTTGTGTGTACATAGTTGAAGTATTTCACACCAGGACTGTTGTTGGTATTTGATCATTATAAGAAGTTTGAAAGGGACACTTATTTCCTAGGAACTGTATTCTTTTTAGGTGGTTGGGGGTTTTTTGTTTTGTTTGTTAGTTTTGTTTGTTGGTGTTTGGTTTTGGTTTTGTTTTGTTGGGGTTTTTTTTTGTTATAGTGATGATTCTAAAAGATGATTTAGTCTCATTAAATTTTAATCCCAGTGTAGCTTCAGTAGTATTGGAGAGAACTGATAGTTCTTTCAGGGTCAGAAGAAAATAGGATTGCATTGTCTGTGCAGAGAGGTTCTCTCTCCTAGGCTGTAATTGGCACATGTGGTCAATTATTGTTTTGAAATCCTTACTTGCACTAAGAGGCACAATCCCTCTTCTCCCCTTTAGGTGGTTAGTGGCCGTGCTATCCCTAACTTAAGCTAGTGTCTAAATAAATGTTAGAATAGAAATCAAGTTTTTAGGGACAAATTAATTTGTAATAGAGGAAAGCAGACAATCCCGTGTAGAAGCATAATGTAGGTCATAATTTTTAAGTGGTGTCTTTGTCATGACAGTGGATTGACAGCAACCAAATACGGAGGCTTGAATGGTTGACTTGAATGGTTTAAACATAGGCTGTTAGAATGGAGTACCTCATTGTGGTGCAAATGTGTGGTGGGTTCATCCTGTTTACTCCTTAATTACATCGAGTGAGAGAGTACTGAAAATGTGGGTTAATAGTGCTTCTGTACTCACTGATTAAAACTTCTTTGTGTCTGTTGTTTTCTTTTTGTTTTTCTTTGAAGTTGGCAAAACTCTGACCTTTAAAAGCAGGAATTCCGACAAAACGTTGGGTATCTTTGTCATGTATTCTTTTGGTCACCTTATGCAATGTTAACTTGCAATCGTATTCTGTTGCATACAGCTTGATTCCCAACTCTTCCTCATTTTGCAGCTTCCCCTCAAACTCATGTTCCTGTTGAAGAAGATGCAGTGCATGTAATTAAAGTGGTAATGTGTTTATCTCTGTTCTAAATTGTTAACTTGCATGCAGTTCTTTCTCCTAATTATCTATCCTTATTTTCGGCATTGGGTCTGTATTGCATGCTTGTGTTTTGGGGATTTTTCCCCTAATTTCTTACATCCCTAAAGTATATCAAGATATATCTGGCATTTCCATGACACGCAGTCCTTGGCTTGATTATTTCCTTTCCTTAATTACTGCCCTCAACAGTTTAGTAGGGGAAATCAGATTATGAACTTAAACACACCTCATCTATAATATTTCTGAAAATAGTATTTTAAATAATCCCTGAATCTGTTTTGTTTATGAAAATGTGCTGCCAAACCACTTTTCTTTTTAGCTTCTTATTAAAATTACATTTCAGATGCCATGGTATATGGGAGGTGGGGAAAAAAGGGGTTTCATCCTCTTTTGATTGTCTCGTAGGCTTTTCTTTAGAAACTGTTGTTTTTCTAATGCATTTTATGATACTGTTTATTTCTCAACAGGAATATCTTGAAAATGGCCCCTTGTTTACTGAACTGAAATTTTACCAGAGGGCTGCAAAACAAGAGCATAGTAAGTAATATATCAGTTCTGTTTTAGGTAGATTTAAGGACAAGACTGACTTTAACTACTTTTAATAAGACCTGTTGATTTAGAACTTGATAGCCAACTCATCTCATATACCCTGAACTAGATTTCCTTACCTGGATGTCATCCTTCTACTTTCCCCTTTCAGAAGGGACAACAGAAGTGTACCAGATTTATTACATGCTCACTTCAGAGTCCACAACAATGAATGGACTCTAGGGATAGGCCAGCCTTAGAAGAGAGGTACTACATGGTCTAATAGGTGACCATATTCTGCTAGTAACTATTTAAATGTGCAGAGTTAAGTGTGTGTGTAATCATCACAGGATTTAGTAGTAATCAAGATACTCGAGTCTGCAGATGCTTAAGCAGGGGTGTGATTTATTCATGAGAACTGTCCTAAAGACTTTAGATGACTTAGATTGCTGGTAGATGTAAGCACTTAAGGTAGCTTGAAGCATTCTGTATGGAATGAAGTTGAGCTTCTAAAGGAATTATTTCTTCAGCTATTGATAATTGCTTATCTGCATTCTAAAAGAACAAAGTACCACATTGCTAGAACTGAAAACTTTTTGCAGAATGTAGAAAACTTCAGAGTAGAGTTACAGTGTGAATTGTTTCCTACACAAGCTGCCCAGTAAATTTTACTTGTTTCATTCAAAGTCTTGGCTTGGTAGCTAAAATAAAGTCAACAAACACACCCCTCCCCCAATTCTCTAGCTACCTTTAACCTAATATTATCTTTTTATTATTATTACAGTAAGAAAATGGATGAATCTGAAAAAAGTAAAGTGTTTAGGGATTCCAGTGTTTTGGGGATCAGGCTTGGCTGAGTACAAGGGAAAAAGGTAATAAAATTAATTGTAATTAAGCCTCAAATTGCCTGAAGATCCATTTTATTGAAAATGGAGATAAGTCATTTCAGTCTGACACAAACTTGCATTCTTGTCTGAAAGGATTCCTCCCTTTTATATGTTTGCTGGTAGCTATAGATTCATGGTCATGGAGAGACTGGGGAAAGACCTTCAAAGAATCTTTGAAGATTGTGGAAACAGGTTTAAGAAGGAGACAGTTCTTCAACTTGGGGCACGAATGGTATGTACGGGGCGGGGGAATTGCTGTGTCTTGAACTTGCTGAGTTAACTAGAAAATTGTCTTTCTAATATAGTTTCTATTGAGCTCTTGAGTTTAGAATTAAATGTGTGTAAATGCTATGTATTTTCTTTTTAATCATTTTTGAAAATAAAATTAGTATTAAGAAGGAAGTCAAGGCCTCTGCAGAATGGCAGTTGGTGGGCTCAAATCAAAATGTGTTTTAATAGGTTAAAACATAGACTGTACACTTCAAAATGTGTGTCTAGACTGAGATGTGTAAGCCTACTCTCATATGCTTTAACATGTATTGATTTTTTTCCCCCAATGTCTGAAGAGTATTGTATTAGACATCCATATTTGTCAAAGTTCACAATTGCATGCTTGAATGCAAAATTTTCTGTATGTTTGCTGAACACACTGATTTTTACAGGCCAGGATTAGGCTAGTCTGCAAATACCAGTTTTGTTTTCAGATGTGCATAGGCTGGCACATACCAGTGGAAGATTATATAGATGCTTCTTTGTAATATCGTTTGTGTTGTGACAGGCTTTTTTACCTAAATAATAATAATTTAAAAAAAAATAAAATTAAGAGTTTTCATAGTCACATAACTGACAAACTTGTAACACTCTTTATACTCTCCAAAATCAAGGATTATATTGTCCTTTGCATGAGATGCCCAGTGCAAACATGGGGGGTTTTAATAACAATTAGAGCTCATACTTCAGTAAGGAGCTGAAGATGGATGAGGATGCAGGGGGATGATGACATGAAATGCAAGTCCTGTAATAATTGGCAGGATCAAATACATTATAAAACTTTAAGGTTGATTGAATGTGTTCTTTTTAAGGGCTTGGTGTTCTCAGCATTTCTTCTAGTGTCTTTTAAGGACTAATTTCATTCTTGCTTTGTGACCTTAGAAGCTGGTACTCTAGACAGTTACAGAGATACCTCATGGCAAAGTATGGCTTAACTATGATTTGCCATCAGCTATGTGCCTGGTGGGAGCAGACCCTGTGGAGAGAGTGGGTAGTCCTTGTTGTATAACTCAAACCAGATTTGTCAGTTCAGGCTGTGTAGTCTTGATTGCACTGTATAAGTAGAAATATTTGCTGGTAGAGTTAGGAGCAGAGTGGAAAAGATGATGAGGTTTTCTGTTCTAAATCCTTTTCTAGTTGGATACTTTAGAATATATACATGAAAATGAGTATGTTCATGGTGACATCAAAGCAGCAAATCTACTTTTGGGCTACACCAATCCACATGAGGTAAGCACGTTTATTTATCTAGACTGTTACTCTAATGTGTTATAACCGTGTAATAGTTTTAAGTTACATATATTCTGCATTAACAATTTGCGCATTAGAAGAATTTTTATGTATGAACATTCACACACTCTCACAACTCGTGAGTGGCTCTGTGGAGCTTAAGGTCTGAGAAAGAAGCAGAACAAACTCTCCTTAGTTCCCTTTTTGCTCTGATGATCTGGGGTACTTGTGTGGACAGGTAAATTCATCAAGAAGGGGCCTAAATTGCTGTTCTAGATTATGCCAGTTTAAGTACATAAGTAGTGCTTAAGGATGTGACCCAATGTATTTTCATTCTTGGGAAGTTCTAGCTTTCTAATTTTGTCACAAATTGTGTTTCCATGCCACTAACCCTTATGTTCTGCTCATTGTAGTGGGTATAACAGGTAAGTAGAATTAACATTGCTCCTTTCTTACACTCTGAAACCTAAAGCTAGCCTTGAAATTGAAAAGTTTTGGTGAAATGTTTTGAAACAAATATTCTGAGGCTGTCATACTCCACTGCTCTTACGATGTCTCTTTCTTCAGTTAATAAAGTCTAAGTATGCTTTTTTTTCTTGGAAAAAAAATATTTAGGAGAAACAGAACATCTCTAACTTCACTTAAATATAATTAGCTGTAAGTAATATTTAGTTTCTTTCAATTATCTGCTGCAGTGATAAAATAGATCTTGCAAAACAGCTCATTGCCATTGGAGGTTGAGCTGTTGAACTATATTGCTTGCTTTTTTACAGGTTTCCAGTTAAATGGTTGAATCAAACTTAACTTTTCAGCTTTCCACAACATGTAGTTTGAAAACTATGATGGCTTTTTAAAACAACCATGTTTTTAGATAGTGGTAGCAGCTAGTACATAATCTCAGTTTATGGTGTTTACCAGCCTGATGAATCCAAAGGAGGAGGCCATTTAGAGGCAAAATGATCTGCTACACAAAAACGTTAACATAAATGACTTCTTTTGTCTTGGCTATTGTGTATTTTTATGACAGCAAGATATGCTGCTGTATTTCACATTGAAATAATTTTGCAAGTGTCCATTTACAGTAATCATAAAATTTTAAGACATGTAGCTGACTTTGATCAGCTGCTTTTGAATTAGCCATATCGTGGGGTGATTTTTGTGATTTATTTCTCATGTTGTTTGAATGAAGATTGTGCTATACTAGTATTTTGTTTTCATGAGTAGTAAACAGATTAAATATAAGGTACTGGTAAGTTACTGGACAAAGATTTTAGGTGGAAAAATGTTATATTAATTAAAATAAATCAATAGGTATTCCAATTTGAGTAGCTCCCAGCTTAACATGTGAAGTGTGTTATTGCTAAAAGGTTTTCTGTAGAATTTTGTTTCAGTAAAATTTCTTAATCACTGAAATTATTCTATGAAACATTTTTAAAAGTTCACATTTTAATTCAGAAGAGCTAACAGGAGATGATGGCATTCATAAGGTATGAATTAAACTTTCATTTCTGTATGATTAAGAAAACTTAGAGCTATTCAGCTATTATTCAGATAAACTTCTTGGTCATGGGCCTCAGAAATTCTGCAAGCAGACATAGGTGTACTGATTTCACTTAAGCCATAGCAACTATACTGTACCAGCCTACAGCCCTGTAGAAAGTGGTTATTATTTTTAAATGTATTTTAAAGTAATGTGTACTATATTTAGCTTACATAGCAGGGCAGGTGGCTTAATGGGACTGTTTCTAGTCAAATAAAGAAGTATATTCCAGACATGGCTTGCACAATAGCTTGAAACACGCTCTGTGGTTTGTGGGGCCTTAAAAGAAGGAATAATCTCACCAACATTACAGCCAAAACTTTAAAACTGGCAGATCTACATAGGCCACTAATTGAATATTCTTCCCCTAGAGTTGTTGACTCTTTATGTGTTCTCTGCTACCATACTTCAATAAAAGCTCTCTACCTGGGTTAGGAGCAGTACCAGACAATGTTCTCATGTGGATTCGGGTATTCAGAATTGTACATGTGCATTTGTACAGATGATTTTGAATTTGTCATGTCCTGGCTATTTCCATGTGCCATTAATTAGCATGTGATTTTGCCAGGAAAGTTGTTTCTTCCTGTTTCAAATGTGTCTAGTTCTTGTGTAAGACTTCATAATGTTGCAACAGTCTTTTCTACAAATGTAGCTGTCTTTATAATATGCTGGTGAGCTGAATGTATTATGTATTTACCAGAACAATATTTTGGGAAGCTCTGTAGAGCATTGCCACTGACTAAATATGTCAACAATATGAAATACCTTGTTCTGTATCCTCCTAGCTGTTGTTAGTGATGCTGTATTTTAATTTGACAATCTTGTACTAACCCTAGACACTTCAAATAAAACTTCAGTCACTGTTATTGCTACCAAATGCCTGTGTTTTGTCCAGCCTTCTCTGCTAAAATGGTGGATAGCTGGATTGCCTTGGTCTTGGTTGGTTTGTTTGTTTGTTTTAAACAATGGAACTGAGAGGTAGAGTGATCAACCTAATCTCATAAATGAGTGAGAGCATCTAGCCCGTGGCAAACTCAAACTCAGGAATACAGTCTGAGAGACCTGTAGCTCCAGTGGGAGTTGGCATAATAAAGCTGTTTAACAACAATTTCTGTGGTGAGTTGTTGTTAAGATTCCTATGCTAGTTAGTTCATGCTCTTCAGGGCTAAGATTTTAGGAGAGAATAAATTGGAAGTGTTCTTTAAGTGTAGAAATTTGTTTTCAGAAGAACCCCCTAACTAATCTCTTGAGTACTGAAATACCTTTTTTTTTTTCCCCTGGTGAAAATACATAAATCTCAGTTCAAAAAGAACGTGTTTACCTTTATACTCAAATTCACTCTTTTTTTTTTTTTTTTTTGTCATTTAGTTGTTTGTGTATACTCGTATGTGTGAATTTATCACTGACTTCCTGCAGTTCCAAAAAAGATCATTTTTCTGTGTTAAGACTTTCTGCAGCTACTCTCTCTTCTGTAAATTAACCTGGTAAATTTACACCACAGACAATAAATATCATAGTCCCCTTTTTGAAAGAAGGTGTGAAATCCGTACTGCTATCCCCTACCTTCTGTGGCAAGGTAAAGAAACAAATAAAGTAAGGGTCCTGTCACTCTGTGACCTTCAAATGATGTTTAGAAATGGTTAGAAGATCAGAATCAACTGACCTCAAAGAGGCTTGCTGCAGATCTATTCAATAGAAGGGAGTGAGACCATTCAGTGAGTTACAGGTCAAAAGATCAATTCTGTAGTCAATATGTTTCTGAATGTGGACGCAGCACAATGACTGACAGAGCAGGAGTGATGTACTGAGGGAAGTACACAGCCTATGAATCTTGGAGAAGCCTGAAAGTAAACTTGATCAGACCTATAAATTACAGAACAAGTGAAGCACCATCTTAGTATTGTAGCAAGTTAAAGATAGTTTGGTGCTTAGTAGTAGCTGTTTGTTGATAAAGAGGAATAAGCTTGGTACAATCTCTAAAAAAGAAATTTGAATCCATTAAAGTAATTTAAATTGTCATGATATTAAGAGAGACAAGTGGTCAAGAGCTGAAAATTTGAGTTCTTAATAAATGAAATAAGGTTTGGAAGAATGCTTCTTCAAAACAATTACCTCTGGGTATTTAATTCCTTCCCCCCCCCCCCGAATTTATAGGCAGACATTATAAGATTTTTAAGCTGTAAAGTATAGTTTAGCACCTCAGTTCTGATTTGGATTTTAAGCATTTCTTAGACAAGGTAGTTACAGAACAAAACTCTCAGACTTGATTACTTTAGATAGCCCTAGCAGAAAAGGGAAAAAGAAGAATACAAAAATGTTTCAAAATATTAACTTTTAATACCAGCTTTCTGTGGACTGGCATAGAAGACAAAAAATTAAAACCTGTTCTCCTTCAGGGGTTTTTAGGAAGGATACAGTATGCAGAGATACCATAGAGAAACAGTTGAGTTTTAACTTGTGGATGCTGGCTCCTCCCCAACCTGAGATGCAGCTTCACAACTGAATGGCCTTAGTTTTCTTTCATCAGTCCTACTGTTCTATCTGGATAGAACTGTTTACGCTGGTTTAATTTCTTTTTATAGTAATGTCCTAAATACCTTGAAGTTCAATTGATTCCAGCATCAGGACTTGCCACTGACAAGTTGCAGATTTCTTCCCTTTCTCCCTTGTTTAGCCTGCTTTCCTCCTTCCTTGGCTTCTCTTTTGTGAAGGATGCTATTTCTGCCCCAAGTACTGTACTTCAGACATCCTATCCCCAGATGGACTTCAGTCACCTTTTAACTTTTTTGTTGTGTAGTGTCCAACTGAAGTTGACAGCACTATGGCCATTAGCAACCAATCTCCCTCTTATTAGTAAGTGTCTACTGAATTATTTACAATGCATTACATAAGCCTAGTAATGCAACCACTGGAAAGGAAAAGTACAAAGAAAATCACTGCATTGTTATCCTTCCAGCGATAAATCTCCTGCTAAGCATACTGCAAGATACAGAGAATAGCAGGCTTATGACTTGCCAGATCAGTGCAGTCATATATCATAACACATACAAATTGTAAGAATTTTGTATGTTTAGCAGATATTTAGCACTTCAGCTCTAAAGCACCATGAGGGAGTCAGGCACAGGAAGGACAAGCAAACTGCCAAATCTATGGCTGGTTGTTTCTGCAAGTAAATATTTGTGCCAGTGTGGCTGCTCAGTTGAATAAGATGGGCACGTTTACGTTCGCATGAAATTAAATGTGAAGACTTCAGAAATCTGGCTACTAATTTGTAACAAAATGCATTTTCAGAGAGCCCTAACCACTGTTGAGTGTAGTGTGTACTGGGATGGAAGGGTGGGAGGTGGAGAAAAAAGGAAACTTGAACAAAAGAAGAGTTTAAGCAAGTGTGTAGGAAGAAGTGTAGAATGTAACCCAGCTGTTCTAGGCTTATGTCACTGTGGCACCCGCCACTTCCATGTTACCATTCCTTGTGTCAAGTGTTTATCTTACTCTCTGTGCATTTTGTTATCTTTTTAATCTTTTTTTTTGATTTATTCCTAAGATGAGCATGCAGGTGAAAAATATTGATGGTATTGAAGCACACACCCCGACTTATTTTTTTTCTCAATATTCTTTAATACTCATCTTTTTTCCCCCCTGCCTATACCCTTAAAAGTTCCACAACATTATACAAATTTGTTAACTACCCTTATCCACCATGTTCTGAGCAAATTTGTAAGGGCACACTGTGTTACATTATCAAAAAGTGACAACTAGCTATAAAAAACTATATATCTTTTTAATGATGAAAGGGTTTTAATGAGAATTGATGAAATTAAATTAATGGTAATTTAAAATAATGCAGTCATTCTAATAATGGTTGTGGCAAGGTTGTAAGAGCGTATTGCTAGTTTTGTACAAGCTGAAGGGGATTCATTTTTGTTGGTGGCCAAGAGGCTTTGCCTTGAAAGGCCACCATCACTTGCCTGTTTGTGAAAAAATCTGATGTGAAAATTGTGGAAGTGATAAATGGCTCAGCAAGAAGTAAGCTGAACAATGACACTCATGACCAGCTTCTGGAGCAAACCGTGGTGCAATCATAGATGATGATACAATTGCACGAGAGTTGTTTTAAGAAGTGATTGCTTCTTGCTTTCCGGGCCTTGCCACTCTCAGTCAAGGCAGGATCTACTTCTCAATTTTACAGGGATTTTTTCAGTAAAAATTTAAACTGCTCTGTTGATCTTACTACTGAAGGTATTTTAAACAAAGCTGTCGCTTAAAAATAAATCATAGTAACTATGTACTCCTAATGTATTTGTAGGCTAACTGGTAACTCATTTACATAGTTAAAGTTTGACTAGCAAATATTTGTGGCTACTTTCTAGATGCTTTGTTGTTAAAGGAGTTTGAAAGACCACCAAGACTGGGCTGCCATATGGGAGTGTCTATCACATAAGGTGGTGTTCCCAGTCCAGACAGAACCAGAGAGCTGGCAGAGATGCTTTATTTGTATTGTTTCTTTTTTTTCTAACAGTTAAAATCTTCTTTTAATATAAGGTATAGCCTGAATTTTTTAAGGTTGAAATCCACTCTGTATTTCATCCTATTGTATCTGCTCATTTGTACATGTCAGAAATCTATAGTCAAGCAAAATCCAAAATGTACCACTTAGCCTGGACAGAATACACCTTCTAGCCTTCTCTCTCCTTCCTAGCCCACAAAGGATTCAGAAGTCTATCACAACTTGATATTAGGACAGTTTAAATTAGTTCTCTCACACTGACTGTGGGCTCAATTAGGACAGGTACCAGAGCATCAGAAATACACTGGAGAATGGATGCAGGAGAAAATCAAATCAGTCAACCCAACAAAGTTTATGCCTTGTCCCAGATTTTCTAAATGTGCCTACGGTCTTTAATCTTGTATCACAGTTTGTATAGTCTGTCAGGTGAGAAACATCATTGGTAATCTTAAAAGCCATCACCCTGCAGGAAGTGAGTGCTGTGTCCCAGCTTACATGCTCCAGATGAGCATAGATCCTGCAGCAGAAACAGTAAAACCAAGAGACCAGCCATCCCAGGATTTGAAGCCGCCTGGAGCACAAACAGGAATCAGTAGTTCAACAGAATGGGCCGCAAAATAAGGTTTTCTTGAGGGTTTTATGTTTGTTTTTCCTCTAACAGGAGTGGTATTATTAAATTACGAGTGAGTGACAGATGAGTTTATTGTAGACTTTTATAGGACAAACTATTTTTTTGGCTAAAGAGGAAACAAAACTAAGGTTCAAATAAAAAGTTTTTCTGTGTACTATATAGTCTAATATGATTTAATAGAAATTATGTCTATACACCTTCAGATGATTCAGCTTTTGCTGCAGAGATCAGTTCCATTGGCAATATAATAGTAGTCTGTAGCATTTTTTTTAATTTATTTTTTCAAGTGAAAGTACTACACTTTGATATTTATAAAAAAAAAAAAAAAAGGCAATTACCTAATGTGAGAACTGGTCAATGTAAGGGGCAAAGACCAGGTGGGAGTGTGAAAATGACAGAGCGAGAAAACAACCTATGGGATACTGTGGGGTGGACAGAGTGTGATTAAATTCCAGCTGCTTTCAACAAGTTGCTGCTTGTCAGCTGTGCTGCAGTAATTGACCATGTACATGTATTAAGTCCACCCCTGTTGGAGGGTAGGATGTGTTAATCTGAACTTCACAGAGTGAGCTTTGGGCCTTTAATCTACATTACATGAGTGGCAGAATTGACATGGATGCAGCACTGCCTACCCTATGGCTGTAGTGAAATAGAGGTGTAGGAACCAGATGGCGTGTTCAGGTTTGTCTTGACAGGCAGCATCAGAACAGAAAGTAAAATTCAGCTTTCCTGAGGGGTTCTGTTTTCAGTTTCAAATACCATAAGAGTGAGCAAGACTTAAGTTTAAAGTGAGTTAATACTTTCACTGTTAAGTCCCAAGAATATGCAATTGCATCATCCAGATAGATTGTTCAGAACTATGGGGCTTCCTCCCTCTGGTTATTTGGGTAGATATAGTGAAGCATCTTGGAAGAAAGATTAAATCGGGATGGAAAGATAAATGTGGCAGAATGCATGATCTTGTTGCAAGATGCACAGTGGGGGCCTGATTTTTTTTTTCCCTTACACTGATTTGGCTCCATGGATTTGCTGAAGATTAACTTAGAGTCAAGTCTGGCTCTCTGCCTTTAAAAAAATTGCTTTCTGGGTTGGGGAGGGTTTTGATTTGTTTGATCTTGCACTTTAAGTAGTTGTTGCCAGTATCAAGTTACTGACAGGGACTTTGGAAAAGATGAGAATGCAGTTGGGCTAATGCCCAGCAGCCCTGTGGTCACAGTTCCTGTTACTGCTGGAGTCCTGTGTCCAGTCTGTTTGGGGGAAGCTGATGTTTCTTTCTTCCTCTGGCTTTTAAGTTTCACTGCTGTTATGAAATTGTACAGTCTCAGCTGCTGGAAGTGTTGGCAGGAGTGTGATGAGCTTCTTTATGTAAGGAGGGGAAGGGCTCCCATAAGCAACGTGAGGATACATAAAAGGCATATTGCAGTTTATGATGTCGAGGTGCCCACCTGGAGAGGAGAGAGCTTAGGAACAAAATAAAAAGACTGAAATTCTGCTAGACTCTGAAATAAGAGTAGAGTAGCGGAAGGATTTAAATGGGGAGGGCAGCAGTTACGGCCCCCAGTTGTACATATTTTATCCTGAGGCACCATTTGGTTTAATAAAATTTAGATCTAAGGCTGTCCTTAACCTATCAGTTTCTTAAGACTTAATTATAAAGGTTATACTTTCAAAGGACAAAAGCATTATTCATTTGTCTGTTCATGTCTTCCAGGTTTATCTTGCAGATTATGGACTTTCCTACAGATATTGTCCCAATGGGAACCACAAACAGTATCAGGAAAATCCTAGGAAGGGCCATAATGGGACAATAGAGTTTACCAGCATAGATGCCCACAAGGGAGTAGGTAGGTTTCTTTTCTTTATTTCAGAGGAGTGATTACAGAATGAGTAATCAGGCTGTGTGAGCTGATGTACACAATAGAAGTAGTCTTGGGAATTGCTCAGGGTTGATCAGACCCTTGTGTAGTGACCTCTTCTTGTACTTGGAAACACTTCTCCAGGGCTGGGGGGAGGGGGTGGGGGTGGTGTCAGGGGGGAAGGCAGCATGCTTAAAACTGAAAGGCTGCTGCACATATGGTACTGGAAGGCAGACCAAGATGTCCTAAGAAGAGCCTGCCATTAAACTTAATTGGTTCATGTTGGGAGCACTGGTTTGTGTTCACTACACTCCATAGAGACAATATTTGATAATGTTGCATTGTCAGGGAAAAATGTTTCGAGTCTCTGCTATCCTTTAGGGAGAGCTGTGTCTGGGTGTCACCATCTGTGTTATGAGAGGATATTTCAAGATGACATTACCTTTGCAAGGAGAAAAACCTTTTTTGAAGTCATAAAGTGTTAACTTTTTGAAATCTTTTTCCAGTAGCCTTTCATATATCTTACTTATTTAAACTCACTTTGATGGTATTGGAAACACATTTGCAGGTAAATTACATACATAGTCCTTTTATTGGATATTGATTGTACTGCCTTGCATTCCAAGGCAGACTTAATTCAACAATTCCCTAATTAGTTAAAGTCATAACCTATGTCTTGTATTCATTTACCATTAATTAAACCTTAGCTGTTTATTACACTGCAGTCCAAATCCAATATCAGACCCATAGAGCCATGGAAAAGGGAATGGGAGGTCAATATCGAAAATATATGGTGCAGAGTCCCACTGATGGCTGCATTGTTCACAATCAATATGGTCAATGCAACACAACTTTCTTAGTTGCTATGTCAGCAAGACAAAAAGTCAATTCTAATGTTATGCTAGTGAAAAAAATGGTGATTATTGAAAAACTTTGACTCTTGCTACAAAGCAGTGTTTTTGTTAACTTTTCTTTCCCCCCTCCCCACCCCCCAAGATCCTCTAAAACAAAAGGAGTAGTTTTCTGCTGCCAGCTTTGCTAGGATTATAGTGTCACAAGTGATAACTGTAGAAATTTGTGCTTGTTAATAGCTGCTGAACTGTTACCTTAAACTAATACTTTCTAACGAGTTTTAGTTGGCACAAACAACTGTATATTATTGCTTTTTCTATTAAAAGGACCATTGACCATGTAATGTAGAGGGTCTTGATAATTTGCCGGCGCTGTTAAAACCTGCAATCGTTTAACTCTGGTCATTAGGAAAAATGAAATAAGACTGTCAAGTATTTGCTGCTAAGACAATTGCACAATTTCACTTCCTAAAAAGTACTTTGTGGTGAAGAGGGCATCTGTTTCCGACTCTTGTAGCCCTCCCAAGCATAGAGTGCACTTTCTGGAGGACCGACTCTGGCTGTTTTCCTGGTAGTGTGAGTGATGTGGCTGTGTACTAGTATTTCATGTGGATGCTGTTTGAAGGACACTGGTGGAAGCTGGAGTATTTGAGATTTGGCAGTTGGAAAGTTACAGCAGCTAGAGGAGCGGTGTCTGTTGATGGGTATGTTACTATGGGACAGACAATTCCTTTCATTGGAAAGCGTAGGGAACTTTTACAAACTTGGGTGACCAAAAGGTGTGCCCATTTAAGTGTGAGTTAAGTTGTTGTCTTTTGCAATCTGTGGGCTAGACTACCCACCCCCGTCGAGTAGCTAAAGCCATGATGGCATTGTTGAAAAGCAGAGGACTCCAGAAAACAAAATATTTAGAAAGATAGCTCAAGGGAGCTTACTTTTATCTTACATGTGTAATTTTTTTTTTTTTTCTTGTTAATAGCCACAAACAGAAAATCTGCAGGGTTTTTTTGTTTTGTTTTGTGTTTTTCCCTGCTGAAAAGCATGCAGAACATAATGTGGTATCTGGTATGTTGCAGAGAATCCAAACTATTCACTTTGAATGCCTCAGCCCTGACTTCGTATCAGCCTGAGTCCATTAAGGTCAAATTACCAGTTTCCCATTTTCAGCAGGTCTTTCAACATCCCAGGGAAATTATGCATCTGTGGTGGCTTCTGTTGGAGATTGCACAGGTCCAGATGGCAGAACACTGCAACTGGTTTCCCTCATCTCTTCTTGTGAGATTAAAAGTTGCAGAGATGTTTCTGGATACTAAAAGACTTCCAGCAGCTGGGGCAAAGAGTTTCCATTCTCAACAATCTCCTGTACTCCCAGCTTGTGACTGAGCCTCAGCACAGTCTCGCGTACCAAATGAAGTGTTTGTCTGAAAATCATTTAAAAACTGCTTCTCTGTTGCCAAATTGAAGGTGTGTAGACAGCCTTCATTCTGGTGTTACCCTGTTTGTCAGAGTGGAGTATTTTTTTAATTTCAGTGCTCTTGGAATATATTTCCAATTATTTTAAAATGTTATTTTCTATAAATGAAATCCTTTCCAGAGGGCATTTCCTGAATGTACATAGCAACATAAATATCTCAAACCTCAAAAACTGAGTATTACCAGTTGCTATATTGTGCTAGACAAACAAGAACATTTTGACCTGCTCCTAAAGTAGCTACCTGAATATATAGATTGATTTGAGGTACATGCTGAAACTTAAAGCAAAATTATGAATTTGTTGCTTTCAAAGTGCCTCTGGGCAATGCTTGAAGCTGATAACCTTCTTGCTTAAAGCCAATCAAATGCAACCACTTCCCACTAATTTAAATTGGGACTGGTGTTTCCCTAGTTGAACAGAGGGTTTAACTCAGCTGCATGCCTATTTATTCCCCAAGCTGTCTGTGGAGTTCATCAGCTCTAGAGGTTGCACAGTCCACTGACATCCGGAAAGTTTCCTACCAGCAGCCCCTGCATGGTAACACTTGGGTTGTAGAGTTAGTCCGTAATTTTCTGAAAGCCTCTGGTTGGCTTTAAGGCTGAGTTGGATGTGCCATACCTGTGGCAGCTGATGGCAGATTGCTGCCTCAAACACATTACTTAGTGTGTGCTAGTGTACACTGATGATGCTGGTAGGTTTGACTTTCTGCTGGAACTGAAGACCAATTCCTCCTCACCTGAAAAAGTCTGGGAGAAGCTGCCCTGTTTTGTCTCTCATCTCTTCAGACTGGTTTTGTTTTCAGTTGGCTCACCTCTGCTCCACCTAGAGCGTGTCGGCCCCATAGGCTGGCTGTTCTATGCTGCAGTGCTGCCTGGGGGCTTCCAGACTTGTTGGATGCTTGCAAATATTTATTGCAGCCTCTGTTCCATCCCACATCTATGTCTAGAGATCACTTTGAACCGTCAGGGCCCAAGCTGAGCTTTGCCACAGGACCTGACTCACACCATCAGCATTCCTGTCTGTAGTGGCCAGATCCCATTGTGGCTAGCATGTGAGGTTTTTTTAATTTAAAATCATTTTATTTTGATGCAAATTTCATGTGGCACAACTGCATTGTTAGTTTTAGCGTAGTCTTTGAGTATATTCATGGTATCCATTTTTAAAGACCATACTGTATAAACAGAATTACATTTTTGTTTGTTGATTGATAATTAAAGAGAATTATATTTGCACCCAGTGTACATTTAAAAAATTGTTACATAGTTAGTGTTAAAAAGTAATATTTGGATCAATGCCTGTTATGGATTTTTGTAGATTTTCTACTCAGAGGCATGCAGTCAATACCTAATTTCTCTGGAGATATACTGCGCTTAACATATTGAGTTTTTTTTTAAATACTCTAGTCCTGTGCATTGAGTGCGTAAGACCAGTTTTAATTTGCTATCATTGATGAACATAAGAGTATGAACTGTCTGTGTGGAATTCCCTCCAGCATATACTTGTGTTTGCCATAGATTTCAAGATGATTCTCCTTTTTAACAGTGTTTCAGTGTCCGTTAGCACTTCTGCCATCTCTCACATTGGCTAGAGGACCTATTGAAATCCTTGCAGAACTTTTATCTACATCTGGAATAATAAAAGCTGCTTAAGACAATAGTGGTGACTTTTAACAATCTTAAGGATAAGCAGAATCTCTGATATTTGCCTCAGTTGAGCCCACTGGTTGCCAATTTCTGTAGCTGGTAACTTAGGTTTTGTCTGAGCTGGTTTCAGGTTTGAAACAGTGTGAAAAGAGCGTGTTTGTTAATTTTCATCTCCAGTGTTGGGGCAGGCAGTTGCAGCTGTATTTGATGCTATGTTTTAGCCAGTTCTTTGTGACCCTCACGTGGGATTATTGCAACATGTGTTCCTTGAGGTCTGTCTGAATGCTTGTACGCTGTACAGGGTAGTGCAGGCATCAGGCTGATTGTAGGGAAAGCTCTGCAGTTCTTGTTTCTTATTTTCCCCACTGGTCTGACAGAACCATTGCTGTCTGATATTGAAAATGTAGCTCAGTGCTAGGCCATTTTTCCTGTTCTTTTACATGCAGGGGTCGACTAGAGTATATGTAGGGGTCATTTTTGTGAGGAAGGATGTGCAAGAATATAAACACCTATGCTTGGAAACATACTCTTTCAGAGCCTGCATGGATTCCAAAGAAGAGAGCTCTAAATGGCTCTGGATCAGGAGGTTTAATTGGCATCTGTTCATGTATAGTTAGGATTCAGAGGGAGCCTGCTGGATTTTTTTGTTGGTCAAATGAGTTAACTGATTTGCTGCAGTTTGTGTGTTTCCCAAAGACTGTGTGCAGGACAAACTATAAATCCTAAAAATAAAAGGAAAATATACCTGGTCTGGCCAAAAAAAAAAAAAACCAACAAAAAAAAAACAAAAAAACAACCCAACCAAAAAAAAACCCCAAAAAAAAAAAAAAAAGGGGGGAAATTTGCAATGGGAAATAAAAAAAAAGATGGGTTCGGTTTGGGGGGGT
>JANIJG010016822.1:50848-65722 GCA_024611175.1 Megaceryle torquata
AACCAAAAAACCAAACAAAAAACCAAAAAAAAAAAAAAAAAAAAAAAAAAAAAAACCAAAAAAAAACAAAAACAAACAAAAAAACCCAAAACCAACAACAAAAAAAAAAAAAAAACCACCCCAAAACAAAAAAAAAAGGTGTGGAAATTTGCAATGTGAAATAAATAAAAAGATGGTTTCGTTTTGGAGTGTTGGATTAGAAATGTGTGGCAAGCAGAAGAGGGACCAGGAGGTCATTGTAAGCAAGAGAATTGGGCTTTAGCGAGAAGCAGGTTGAATAGGCTCCTGTAGCCACCTCTGTAAGCTTATTTTTTTCTGCCAAGAAGCAGCAAAATTAAGATAAATGTCACAACTTTCTAGCACAACAGATGAGTATGGCTGGGAATTAGCTGTTTAATTTTGGTTCTTGCTCTCTACACCAGGAATTCAAAAAGTTTATGAATCTCACAACTGTTTGTCAGCTTTGTCAGCCTCTTACCTTTGTCATCTGTTTCCTGCCACAGATGTGAAAGAAGAGTAGAATTTCCTGTCCCCACTCTCCTGCCACATGTTCTCCTTACTGCAAGCTTGGAACCTTTTACTTCCAACCAGGTACCTCCACTTTCTGCCACCACCATTTTTTATCTTCCACCCAGATCTTGTGGTGAAGTTCCCTTGCATCTTCCAACCTTCCCACTCCATAAAAATCTCCCCACCAAATCAGGACCCTGCCCCTCTTCCTTTCAGCACATCACATTTCACCATTCCCAATAATTATTCCATACTTAGAGGAGAATCTTGCTGCTGGCTGCACTCTTCTATTATGGATGCAGCAGAGCAAGTGTGAAAATGAGATGCAGCAGTTAGATCCCACTGGTCAGTGGTATGTGTAACTGCTTGTTTAGAGGTTGCTGCTCATATGTCTGCACATTAGGCTGTTGTGATTGTCCAGAACAGCTCTGCTATTTTGAAGAAGTTTGAGGATCACAGTTTGGGAACTTCTGGCTTGCGGGGCCTGCTGACTCCCAGTTTGCTCAAGAGGTTGGCCATGGCAGGACAGCAGCAGTTGTGTTGCTGCTTTTGTGGGTTTTGAAGCGAGTTATCCAACTACTGTGCTGGGACTTCATCCCTTGACCACCAGGACAGTGCTGTGTGTGGGCTGGTCATCAGCTCTGATGCTGTTTTTGAGAAGCCCTCAGGACTGTAAGGCCAGTATTGTTATCATGGCATTTCTGTGATTGCCCAAGCAGAGGTTGGTACTGGGGAGTCACGGTCACGTTCTTGTGAACAGCTGTGGGAGCTCCTGCCAGCTCTGCAGTGTGTTTCATGCCAGTCAGCTGTGTGACCAGTTGATTGTGTAGCTGTAGAATCCGTGTTCAGGAGAGACACCATAACTGGGACAGGAAAAGTCACTCACTGCCATGTCCCAGATCGAGTTCTCTGGAAGAGTTGTAGTCAAGCTGTGGTGACATTTTGTGCTGGATTTTTCTCTCCAGCATTCTGTGGTGGTGGTGATTGTCAGCAAGTACTTAAGCAACATGCCGCTAATGGTGCAGAACTGTCCAGGAGGGGAAGAGAGAAGAGTTTCTTGCCCCTTCTGGCAGTTGCTCTGCCTGAGACTGGATAACTCTGTAGAGAATGGCCTCTGAGCATTAAAATTTATTGTAAATTTAACTGAATTTCTCTAACCTTTTCCCTGTAGCTGTGCAGTCTGTTCAGTTAGTCTCATTCTGCTGCAGTGAACTCCTCAGACTGACCAGGACCTTTGGGAAGCAATACTTCATTATTAACTTTTTTTGGTCACTTCCTTTCTCCTGCCTCTAATAGAGGCACTGATATTTGACAAGTCTTGTATTTGTCTGTTTGTTTTTTCTTTTAATCATCTCAACCTTGAGTTAAGAAATTGTATCATTTTTTAGTTCATTTATTAAAGCATCATGATGATACACTTTTAACATAATTGTATTTCTCCATGGTCATGTTAACACTCCTTTTCTTTATGGGCTTTTGGATTAATGGCTGTTGTATGAGTTCTATTTGTTTGTGAATTAACATGAATTTGTATGCTGTAATGCTGGGGAGAATTAGAGGTTCCACTGCCTGTAGATTTAATATGAGCAACTAAAATGATCCTTTTTATGAAAAGCTTCCAATCTAAAGAAGCAGTAATGGTGAAATTATAATGTAACAGTGCTAATTAAAAATAGTAGAAGATCATTTAGACTGTCACTCGTTAGCCTCCTAGATCTTTACAAAAGGCTTGAGAGAAGTAAGGGACAGAGAAGAAAACTCCCATTTTTTACATGGGTTTCAAGTGAGTTCTTGGGTGCAGTGTAGTTTTGAGAGCATATTGTGGCCAGTGTGATATCATTTATTATCTGCTTTGAAATAGTAATCTAAATATAAATTAGGTCTCAGCTGACAAATCCAGAGGTACAGCAGATATTTTCTTCTCAGAATGAATTGCTTCAGTTATGTTATTCTGACTTATCGTTGAACCCAGTGTCTGCTTGTTGAGTATGTGTTTGTGGTATATACAAAACTTGTTATAGACTGACTCTGATTTCATTGACATGGCTGTTAACAAATTCACTTCAGTGGAGTTGTTCCCGATTTATTTTAGCAGGAGTGAGGACAGAATCAGGATTTAAATCTTCAAATTAAAAAATTAAAGTATAAAAATATTATGAAATAAAGTATTGCCAACATGTTCCTATTAAATAGTATATCATATGAGACTAAAGTGATTAAAAAAAAATTTTGGTTAACAGAAAGTCAGAAATCAAACATCTATTAGAAAAAAAAGAAAAAAAAACAAAGAAGTTTTAGTCTACAGAGAAGTAACAGACTTTGACTTAAGTAAGTACTATTTTGGATGTATACTCTTGTAACAGTGACAAGTTATCAAGCAGAATCACTTTATTTTTGCGTGGCTATCACATTTAAAATGAAGATTGACTTCTCTCAGTTGATGTTTATCAAGAATTCTTGTAATCTGTGATTATATTAACAGATTTATTTTTGCAAGTAAACACAGTTGAAATTCATGTATTGATGTTTTATTTGGGGTAAAAATCTAATGATTCCTTTGTTCATGGATAATATCAATTCATTAGAATTTAGTTGTACTTTTTTTTTTAAATATGGATCTAAATTATTGTAAAAATTGTTGAACTTAGCATCCCTAATACTGAGCTGACAAAGGAGCAGAGAGAAAGCAAAAGCTAGTGCAGTCAAATAATCAAATGATGACATTTTCATGTGGTCCAATGAAAAACACATGTAAATGTCTTTATGTAGTAACACTTGCAGTGACCTGGGAGATAAAGTGATAGAGGAGTTTGCCATTTCTCTATAAAACGTTTCCCCTTCTATTTCTTAGTAATGTATGGCTTAGTTACATGTACCTGTTTTATTTCCCTGACTACTGTGGCTTGAAGAAGGTGCCAGTCACTTGTACACTTGTACTCCCTTTTTGTGATGGCTTTGCCCTAGTGTTAGTCAGGAAATGGCTGCAAGATCTACATGTGAGGGAGAAGGTTTTTAGTCACAGCCAAACTGTTGTTACTGGTGAAGGAAACTATACTCTCTGGGGGCCGCTTTGTCAGAAAATTAGTTACCCTAGGTGAGCTTCTGAAATCTAATTGACAGCATTATTTACAGATTCATATCAATTAGTCCCTTGGTGAAAGAAAGCAGTCCACTGTAATTTTGACAAATTTTCTCAAAAGGCCACTTTCTGTAGCCCATCTTACCCAAGCAGGTGCCAGGAAAGTATTGTGTGAAACTAGAGGATCTGCAATCAAAAATACTGGTTTACCTGGTTATAATCTGGAATTGCCATAATGGCAGAAGGAATTGTGAACACGTGTATGAATGGATTTGTTCCACAGTTAACAGGAGATTTATGGCTGAAGAAATCACTACAGAACAGCAAGTGGCAGAGATTGTGCTTTTTATTTTAATATGAGAGCCAAGTCTTGCATTAGGATGTTGCTGAATCCAGTGCAGAAAAAAAAATTACACCCAAGGGATAGTGCAGCATTTGGTTAGATTGAAGGGCCTTTAATAATCCCATAGTCTAACAGCAATTAAGATGGAGAATGTATAAGAACTAATCTTTTGCTTTTACAATTATGTGTGTACAGTAACAAGAAACAGTTATGATGTGTTGGCACCGTAGTTTTTAGCAGGTGACTTTTTGAATTAAAAGATAAGTTTGCTGAGTGATTTTTCAGGATTTATTTAATGAAGACCCATAAAATATGGTATCTGTTTACAGCTGGATTAACAGCACTGTGCTCAACTACTAGTCTTTATGCTAGAGAGAAAATCTTAAATCTTCTTCCCTTCCTGTAAAGTGCAGAATCATTTTTGAAAAGCTTAAATTTAACTTCTTTCTTTCATTGTGATTAACAGTTCATGTTTTTGCAGATTCCATGTGGTCTTGACTTGCAAACTGTGGTCTGCAAGTCAAATGTGTACAAAGAAATGTTGCAGCGGTCCTGCTTACTCAGTTTTATAAAGTTCGTTTTCTTCTGAATATTAGCAAATAATTGCAATCCTATTAGTATTGCACTCCCCCTCCTCAGTCCCTGTCGTCCCGTCATCCCCCCCCCGACCTTCCTTGTCCATCTATAGATAAACTTCAGTTACCTGGTTTTCTGCATAGAAGATGTTCGGGGATGAGGTTAATTTTTGATTGAATTATATCTACTGCATGTGTCTTCTGTAGTTAGTGTATCTGTTTTGGGTGTGCAGAGTGAGAGTAAGTTGTTCCTAAAATAATGTCCTTTTTGGAAGCAGTAGTAGTAAGTTTACACAGGACTTGCTAAACAGCAAGTGCATTTTAGCTTGGGAGATGACTCTCTGAACAGTTCATAGTACTTGAGCAGACAACTTTGCTGTGTAAATGTACACTAGATGGCAGTTTTGTCATATCTTCCAAGTTCAAATAGCTCTGTAGGAGAACAGGAAAGGCCATCAGTGTTTAGTCTGCACTCACAGGGTCCCTGCATGACCAGTGTGGACCCCGTGGACTTCCTGGAACATGTGTTAGCAATTTAGCAGCAGACATTTATTTCTTTGTTTTACTGCTTGGCTCTTTGAGAAAGTGTTGGTACTCAGTTATGGGCTGTCTGGATCATGTCAGAGGCCATGGGGATCAAGTCTATGTGACAGGCCAGACTGAGGAAGGATGAAGTTGGAGGAGGTGAGGAAACTGACCCTTACTTCAACAGTAACAAGTCACTGCCTGTCTGTGGACTGTGGCCAAGTGCCGGGGCGTTTTAGGCCTAATACAGCTGAATAAACAAAACGCTCAGCCCATTTGGCTTTTTCATATTTCATCAACACTAGTTCAATCAAAGTCTTTTCTATTTCCTAAGAAGAGCTTATTTTAATTTTTTAAATTTTTTTTCCTCTCTCTTCCCTCCTCTCTCCCTAACCTTTAGCCCCATCAAGACGAGGTGACCTTGAAATCCTTGGCTACTGCATGCTGCAATGGTTATGTGGGAAGCTGCCCTGGGAACAGAACCTGAAGGACCCCGTAGCTGTCCAGACTGCAAAAACAAAGTAAAAAGAAAAGCACACACATGTACACATGTGCACACACATACCACCACCCTAACTCTGCAATGTCACTTAGCAAAGCAGGTCTGAAAGGGACAGCTTCGTGTGCTGTAGAATACCACCTTACCAAAAGCTAAACCAATTTTCCTTCGTTAAGGAAGATAATAGAAACAGTTTAAAATGTGAACTCTATGTGCCTATGTACCCTCTTCCACATGTTTCTATATGTACCACTGTAGAGAGATGATAAATTCAAATGCACTGTACACAGCCATTTTTGTCTGCTGTGTATTTTTTTAATATGCTTTAAAAAAAAAAAAAAAAAAGCCACATGTGAATTAGTGTAGCCTTTATTGCACATACAGAAGGTTGTTGTTTGTTTCCATTATATTTCCTGGGTGCTTTGTAGACACCATAGTACAAACATCTCTTGGAAGTTTTTCCACATGTGCATTCAATTTATTTCACTTTCTCCATGATACTGTTTTTCAGATGTTTTTATGTAGGTTTTTAATGTTCTGTAAGTGTACTGCCACTGCAAACAATTAAATACCAAAATGCTAAGGAACTTGATTAAAATCTTTCCTTTTTCCCAGCGTGACTCATTTAGAGCTTACTAAAGCAGCAGAGTGTATTAATGTTTTCTTTTTCTGCTTTCACAGTTGGGACTTGAGAGAGTTAATTGCATGTGGTACAGCAAAGCCTGTAGAAGGCTATACAGAAGAGTAGTTACCCAGAAATGTAACATCACAATTGGAGAAGGCAGCAAACTTTTAAGTAGGGCAAGTCACAACAGAGGTACACAATAGGGATAGCTGATCCACAGAAATCAATCTGCAAATTCAGTGTGGCATCAGCTCTCAACAGAGAAAAAGGTTAGCCTGCAGACTGTGGATAATACAGATTGCATCTGTAAATGTTGACATCCTATGTTATGTTTAATATTTCTCCTTTAGAACTTCTGATCGTTACATAACCCCCTGCAAGGTAACACTTATACAATTCAATGGTGAATCAATTTAATCAATCAAGCTGCATCACTAATTTTTCCCTTGCGGTTAACCCTTAGATTATTGGCATCTTCAGGATGCCAAGAAAACAGATGCTTTGAGGAAACGGACAGAAATTATACAGATTCCATTTATCAGAAATATCCTGTTAGTCTAATGAATTGCATTCTTGCCATTAGGTAACTTGCCCAGGTTCCCCCCTTTTTATTTATTTGAATTTTCAGTGCCTATACTGCTTTCAAATGCCAGGAATGGATATATATATATAGCTGGATATATGCACATATCTAGTTGCTTCTAAGTTCATTCAGCAGCACAGTTGAATCACTTAATGAGTGTGCCAGTTGTTTGCTGCGGAGTCTGGTGGTGAGGAGGAAAGGGCAGGGCCTGAAAGGTGAGGTGCAGTGGAAAGGCAGGAGCCAGAGCAGGACCTTCAGCTCTGTTGTTCACCAGTTGTCTCATTCCCAGTAACACTGGGGCAATGAGGCAACTGTGCCAAAGCTTTGAGGCTATTTAAGGACTGCTGGTATATTTGAGTTAAGAAATGATTGTGTCATGCCGTAATTGGAGGAGAAGCTGCATTTCAATTGGATTTTAAAACAGATCACAGGATAATGTTTCTGCTTAAATGTGTCATTTCCCCAGAGCTGAACCCCCTATTTCTGATACTAAACAACAGATTACTGAATTGAAGCTTATTAGCCTATGAACCCCAACTTTCTGCCCTTTGAGAACATATTCTGTTACTCATTGGTGGAGCTTTATCGTTCATTTAAATGAAAGCCAAAAGGGATCCTTTAACTGTATTAACAGCTGGACTTAGCGAACAGATTTCGCTTACTCAGGGCAAGGGGGCTTGTGCAGCTGCAGGTTCCTGCTGGTGCCAAGAGATCATCCTGGTTCATGCTTGTACCAAGATGAGAGCTGGTGTTACTTCATTCCTTTACAGGGTATGATTCAGAGCTCCAGTTTCAGTTTCTGGCTAGATAGAGAGTACATCTGTGGCCCTGCCCCTCAGTTTATGAAGAGCATGCAACTTAAGATGGTTTAACCTCCCTCTCCCATCTTGTCCTTGCCATGCCTGCTAGTAATTCTGACAGCCATCACCCAGCTGCCCATGAGCTACATGGCAGAAAGAACCTGATGCTAAGTGACTAGCAGGCAGACCAGAACTGTTTCTTAAATTCTGAAATACAAGTATTAATCATGAAGCTGAAATCAGAACATGCCATTCCAGCTTAAATGATTTTTCTTATAGAAAGGTCAAAACATAGGCAGAGAAAAACTTAGAAAGTGCAATCTTACCTGTAAGCCTGGTCTTGGTGAAATCAGCAGTCTCCAAAGAGTTACAAATATGGCTGGCAAGAGGAGATTTTGTTTTAAAAGCAGTACTGTGAAATATTAGCTATCCGGGAGGTCCACTCCCTTTGGAATTGACACTTGCTGTCTTCCTAAATCCCAGATGAAGAATCACCTGCTCCAAAACCACATTAAATTGTTGCACTCTCATGTTGTTTCAGACTTATGGACGAGCTCCCAGATTCAGTGATGGAATGGGAATTATCTGGAAGCAGCTGTAGTAAGTGTACTTGCACTATATACCATATAGCTCTTTAGCCTGTTACAAAAAATACTTTAATGTCTTGCTCTATTTGGGGGAAGCAGAAAATGAGTAAAAGTAATACAATTTTAACAGTGTCTTCAATTTAAAATCTTAACTGCAATTGCTAAGTTTTGCACCTTAAGACAGATGCCTTCACCAGGCCTAAGTTCATGCAGTATTACCAGGCTCTGCTCTTAGGGCAAACCACAGTGTGGAGGCAGAAGTCATCCTTGAATCCACCCTTTGAAATCAAGCCCGTGAGAGCCACTCTTTGTACACATCACATCTGTCCAACAGAAGAATTCAGCCTGCAATAGCTGTATTCAGCTGGTAACAGATTAGTTATGTAGTACTTACTGTTAGATTACGTGACCCACTCTTTAATTCAGGGTGCAGTTCAATTGAACTAATATTCTGACTTCAGTGGAACTGGATCAGGCCCTTCGTGTACAAGCTTATTATATTTTAAGAAATTTTGGTTCAAAGGCTTGTTTACTGTAAAGGGCAAAGGTAAATTCCTGGATGCTGTCAGATGCTGGTCAGTCTGCAATAAACAATTCTTGATGCTTTCTGCTACAGGATACTCGGAATACTGAATGCTTTTATTGCAGGGATTCTTTTTTATGCTGCTTTCTTGCCATTATCCCATAAACGAGTAGCAAATGGATGAAATAGACATTGAGGGCTAAATTTTCAGGCTAATTTTTCAACCTCAGTGTGCTGTGGTGTA
Organism: Megaceryle torquata; assembly: GCA_024611175.1. NCBI lineage: Eukaryota > Metazoa > Chordata > Aves > Coraciiformes > Cerylidae > Megaceryle > Megaceryle torquata. Next base: position 59,742 of record JANIJG010016822.1, read on the forward strand.
AAAATCTTGATGAGTCTCATCTGTGATGTATGCGATAGAGTGACATAAGGGATCTTAGCCATATGTAATGCGAGGTGTTAGGAAGCAGTGACTATCTGAGAAACAGAAGTAGCTGCTAGAATGGAAAGAGTAAGCAGCTGTCTACAAAAGGTTTATTGCTTAGTCTTCAGAGTGTGAAAATGAGTGGATGGTTTGTCTTGTTGTATGTTTCTTCTTTTGCTAAAAATACAAAAGCAATCCAGGGAAAACACCAAACATCCTTCAAAAGTCAGTATCTATTTTTTATCTATTCACTTAGCTTTTGGTAACATTTCTATATTGGAATTATTGGAATGCATTGTGTATTACATAAAATAACTTAAACTTCTGGGATTTTACCAGATGCTAATATCAGGTGTAGTACTCCAGTACTCCCGAAGGATACACTTGGGTCATCAATTGAAGGAAAAGTTTGGTCCCCACCATATGTTTTTTCTAATAGCATTATTTCTGCCCATTCAATGGTTTTACCCTGTTTCTACAACCACTTGATCATGATAGCAAAATAATGCTGCTGTTAAACTATTTTAGGATGTATTTTCAAACCCAATATTTATCCAAGTATTGGAAGTAAAAAAAAAAAAGAAAAAAGCTTTTCTCCAAAGCATTCAAAGTATATTATCTATGCAGATTAAAATAGCTGGTTGAGGGTAGTTAATATCTAAAGGGGTAGTATGATAAATATAATATACTTCTGTGTTACTCAGAAGTATCAATATTTGTCAGTAAAATATTCTGATTATTTTTCATAGGTCACTTTTGCTACTACATGAATTAGTGGATGTGTATAAAAAGACATAGCACTTCAGGATTAGCTTCTTTATCCAAGTGTATGTTTTCCTTCTCTCATTTCAAAAAGACAAGATATTGTTAGTTCTGTGTTTTGAGTGTGTCTTCAGCTGGAATTGTCATCTTGTTTGGCATTGTAGGATGGGCAGCTATTTTTGGAATTAAGTTCTTCTTCAAGTTCTAGGTCTATGCTAAGTGAAATAAACCTTAAAATATGCTCCACAGGTGAAATATCCAAGTTTTTGGCATGTGTTTATGGCTTGGCTTATGATGAGAAGCCAAAGTACAAAGTACTCAAGGAAATCCTGCTGGATGGACTGGAGTCAAGTGGAACTCACTATGATGGCCCCCTGGAATTTTCTGCTGCAGCAAATATGCAAAATCACTGTGCTACTAAAGTGTCAAAAGTAAGTTTTGGGATTAATTCTGACATCTGTTTGATTGTCGCCTTTCCTTTTGTAGGAGAGGAAATGGTTCAAGATCTCAAAATGAGACTGACACAGCAGTTCTTTTGCCTTAAATACACCATGTTTGTTAGTTCCTGTTTCCCCTGGCTTTGCTAAAGAGTGGGATATCAACCCTTAAGGAGGAAGAACTGTCATGAGTCCTTTTGACCTACAGCCTCTCACTTCAAAGTGGTAGGTCTGGGGAGAATGATTTACTTTCAGGATAATGGGGAAGTCAGGGACTTTGTACACTAACATCTTGAAGATGGGCCTGAATGTCAGGGTTTTCCTTTGGTCCAGATTAAGAGCAGAGTTACCTTTATTAGTGAAAACATTTAATTAATTTTGTCACTTTCAGTCTGTTCTTTGTCATTTGCCTTTATACCCCTGCAGCCTCTAATGTGGAGGAGGTATTATTCTGGGATTTAATTCTGGTATTGGTATGCAGTGCTATATGGTACAGTAACACAGAATTTTAAAACCAACAGCTATCGTGTTATATTTTCCTTTTGTACTTTTAAGTCTGAAGCTATGGTTAATAAAACTGTTTTGGAGATTGAGGTAATTAGCAAGTCTTACTGGACTTGCTATGAAATGTCAGTTCCGTCATCCCTCTGTCTTGAAACTTCCTGTATGCAAAAGCCCTGTTTCGGTCCCCCATGTGTGTGCAATAAGGTAGGGTCAGGGTACTATTCGTTTTTAATATTTCTGGTGAACTTTGGACCATCACAAGTGTATGTGAGCCAAGAATGCAGGATGCAAACTAATGTGACTGATAGGCTGCTAGATGAATGGTGATTCAAGTATCAGTGCACAGATGGTTCTGATTTGCTGAGTTTTGTAGCTGCTGCAACTGAAGACATAAAATATCCTTCTAGTCATAAATTAGCTCTTTGGAAGCAAAACCTTGGCACCAGAGCTTTACAACCTTCAATTAGTAGGGAAAGAAGTATTTGAATGACTGTGGTATTGACATCTGTAGGCCTGCATAGTAATCATTCCTAATAGAAGAGAATATCTGTTTGAGGGGTTTTGCATGGCTAATTAACCACCAGTGAGAATATGTAATTTTTTCATGATCTCCTGATTGTCACCTTTCTCTCATGATACAATTACATTTTATTGTAGCAAGTGCCTCACAAACCAATTGTCAGCACTATTTACGTATTATGGAAGGCAGAACAAAAGTTCATGTTTAATAAAAAGGCACTGGGTTTTGATCTTGGTAATTACAGATACTTATTTTAGCAATTTTTTTGATTTTTCCATTTTTATAACTTTTTTTTTTTCTTCTAACAATACCAAAAGCTATTTCAGTGACAGTATTTCTCATGTTACAATGGTGACCACTTTGTCCTCACTCATTTGAGAGGCTGTTTTTAAGTTGGTACTGTTTCCTGAACTGAATTGAAAGATTGGGTAGCTGTTAACAGATCTCCAGCTGATCCTGTTTCATCTCTGGTTTCTCAAGTCTTTGATTTCTTAGAGTCAGATACTGAATAATCAAATCTATTTTCTTCTTACTGCCTGCCCTAAGTCTTGACAGTGTGCTGGTACAGTGGATGATCCTGACCCTCTTGGCCGTAAAAGCTTCTGTAGTACTTGCTGTTTGCAAGTGTGCAACCCCACTGAAAAATCCACGGATGAGGAGCAGCGTCAGTTATCACCACTCTTGTGCTGTAGGGCTATGCAGAATTGGTTTAGATGGCCAAGAGCAAGCAGAGAGAGAGTGTTTGCATGTTACTATCTTGGCATCTGTCATCACTTTTTCAGAGAAATATTTAATATTGTGTGGCTTGCTTCTTGGAACAGTAAGAATACTAAGTGCTGCTCCAATTATCACCTGTTTTTTACTTACGTTTCTTCAGCCAGTTCTGCTGTTTATACCCATAGTTTTCTTGTAATATTTACTGCAAAACTGCTGAAGAAAGATATTTCTAGGGTTAGGAAAGGACTTAGGAGCACTTTAAAACAAGGAGAGAGAGCAGGTAACTGAACTTTCTCTAAACTTATTGATACTTTCAGAAAATCCATTTTTTTCTGTCTGTAGTTATTGGCTGTGGAGGATATTCAAGGCCTGGTGCACTTCAGGGCTATCGCCCTGACAAAGTGTTCGATGACAGGCAGGCACTTCCCACTGCATCTCTTGACGGCACTGTCTGTAGTTATCCTAGGCCTGACTCTTTTCATCTCTGCATTCCCTTTCCACCTCTCCTTTTATTCAGCAAACACTTCTCCCATTAAAGAGGCAACTTAAGAATAGTGGGAGCCACTACAAACAATCCACTGTTTCCTCACTTCTTGCTTATGAGCAGAATCTGACTCCAGCTGACCTGTCTGATTCCCCCTGTACCAGTTTGGTACACAGGAAAGAGGCGATTTGGGTTAATTCCCTTCTGAAGACCAGTAAACACCTGTAAGTACCAAAAAGGGGATACTGTAACACTAGCTCCTTGAAGATGACATGAAGAGTTGCTACAGAACGTGAATTTTAAGATGCAGCTCCCTGTGTAGTACATAAATCTAATCTTGAGATGACATAAGTGCAACGGTGGCTACATCCTGTTTCTTTTGTTTCAACTGAACACCAAACATAGGTGATACTAATTGCGTTAATTCTCAGATTTGTTTACCACAGTTTTGGGGCACTGGATAAATATTTTTATCTTTCTGACCTGCAGTGAAAGTCCTAAGCATTAGGACCGAATAAAGCATGGTAAGGCCAGCTGACTACTCACTAGATTTTGTAATTTCATATTAAAAAAAAATTACATCAGTACCGGTGTGTAATTTATATTTTTTTTTAGTGTGGAATATACTAATCATTAGTCATAAAATAAATATTTTCACAAGCAGTTCTTGTGTGGTGCACTGGGGTAATTACTGGTGTGGCACTGACTCTTCCCTACACACCTCCATTGCTCAGGGCTCTCGACAGTGTTCTGTCCAGAGGTGAACTACTTGAAACTAGTTTGAGCTGTTGTTCAGATATAACTTCATGTTTCTAAATGTTAATAATTTTGACAGAGCAGAGCTATGGATTATGTTCTTAAAAGGTGTTTTGGATTAAGTAATAGAGGAAGTGCCTACTGGCACTTTCAATGGTATTTAGGTTGTACGGTTTCTATCTCTGGTTTGTATTTAATTTGCAGTATAAAAAAGAAGCCCATTATTTCCTCTTTAGCTGCTGTATTCAGATACAGCCGCTGCATAGAGGACCATATGCAAACATTACAGTTAGAGAGTTATTAGTGTGCCAGAAGTGCCAAAGGCATGTGGCATACAGCCTGTGTTTTGGCTACATTTGTCTTCCAAGCTACAAAAGCCAAAAACAGGCACTATTTGATACTTGGTATTTAGAGCAGCACTGGAGAAAACTTGCATTAACTCATGGAACTCTTCACCTGTATTCCTCCCATTTATACCTTAGAAGACTGTAAAAAATATAAGCCTTAACTCTTTGATACCCGAGTCAGAAGACTTGGTGACTGTCTTTCTTCAGAGAGTTTTGCATTTGACTCCCTCCAGTGCTATGAAATGCATTTGCCTCTCTACTTGTTAACAAAACAGTGACTTACTGGCATCATTCCAAATAAAGGTTTTCAGTGAATACTTGGAAATCCATGACTCATATTTAGTTTACGGCATACTTCCCAAATACAGCATAGCTCTAACTTCATACTGCTTGAAGATGACATTCATTGATAAGTAAAATGCTAAAACCAATTCTTTTGTGAAAGGTAGAAGCTTACTCTTTCTGAAGGTGGAACACTTCTCTTTTTGAAATACTTTTTTTCACTATACAAAGCTGTTCACTTTACATCAACAGGTTCACTTACCAAAGTCTATGCCAAAAGCAGCTCAGCAGAAGCAGAAAAAGACAAAAGGTGAATATGTCTGTCAAAACAAAGCCTGTACGGGAGTAGCAGGCAAACAACTCCAAGACGAAGAAGAGCCAAGTAAACTAAACAGGATGCTTCACCCAGTAGAGCCTCAGCAGGTGAGGATTAGGGCATTTCAGTAATACATGGTGTCTCCTGGGAATTTATCTGCTCTGTTAGTTCAATGTCCACCTTTGGGGATGGGTAAGGAAGAAAAGTGCTTGTCAAGGGCCAAGTGCTTGTCTCAAAATCCAGATGTTGGCATATGCTTTCTGGCTTGTATTATTTCAGACATAAAACTCAGCTTTCTTGTAAGCCCAGGGAATACGTGCAAACAGGGGCCTTACCTGTCTCAAGCCTGACAGCTGCAAGTACTGGAATAGTACCTATGATAATTTTGAAGGTTACTGAATTCTTTTCAGCATTCAGAATTACTCTCTGTACATCCACAAGTCCACTTCCTGAAGCCTTCACCAAAACCAGTGCAAAAGAAGCAAAACAAGGTGAAAGAGGAAGAACTCAACTGCTTAAGCAGGCCCCGTGCTCGGGTAACACGCTGGCGCCTCCATGCCGAAAAGGAGCCAGTTCAGTTTTGCACTGCGATGCAGGAGGCTGAGCACCCAGAAAAGGTGAGGTTTTTGGTATTACCCTAGAACAGTCATGGTACCCTGTGAAAGATAAATCAGCTTTTCTAAAAATAATATACGTTAAAAACCACAATAGCGAAGCATCATAAAATATCCACACTATTATGTATTGTACTATGTACTATTACAGTACCTACTAATTGTGAGCGCTGAGACACAAGTATTCAACGGGGCTGCTG
>JANIJG010016822.1:66087-104544 GCA_024611175.1 Megaceryle torquata
TAATGAAATTATAATATATAATTACTATTAATAATATTAATTAATAATTAATAAATTATTACTAATATTTTTAAATGAAAGAATCCAAAACAAACAAACCACAACACCACAGATAAAGCCTAAACTAAATGTATGCAAATTAGTTATCTGTATAGTTGCTTGGTCATAGTAATAGCAAACTACCACCCAGTTTTTTCTATTTGGAGGTAAAGGACTACACAGAACACTGCGCACCAGGGTGCACATAAAGGTGTTGGGAAATGAGTCTCCCTTTGCAAGCCTTGTTGTTTTCTTGATAGAAGCTTAATTCAATATTTTCCTTTTCTACATAGTGAAAAACAAAGTTCTTAAATTCTGACTTTTTAGTATGAGGATTTTCATAGTTAACTAACCTACCTCCACTATTATTGGTAGTTTACTGCTTAAAAGGGTTGAATGAATGTATTCATTAGAAAAATGGATAAAAAATTAATCAAGGTTTTAGTAAAAATAATGCAGAATAAAGTATATCTTGACAATTGCTCCGTACTCCTTTTCTGTGGGGTTTAAGTATATTTTAACACATAGATTCTACCCTAGTTTGCTTTCACAGAGAAAATTAACTTGTTAAATGAGGACAGTAAGCACAAAAATGCAACTTTAAAGATAGCTTTATCATTAATTGGAAATTCTTTGCTTCAAGCAGTCTGCTGATCACTGCTTGGAGACTCTGGTACAAGCTAGGAGAGTGAAGCAGAAATAGCGGTACCTGAGAGGATCTGGCAGAAGCGGTGAGCTGAAGAATTTTTGAAAATGTTTTGGCTGATAGCAAGGTGGACAGAATCTCAGAAGGCTCTGGAGCCCTGACATAACAGTGACTCAAAGCAACACAGAGAACATTGTAATATAAATCTCCTCCCTCTCTTTATTTTGTATAAAGGTTACTGTAGTCCTCAGAAAGAAGTAGATAGGGAACACATATAGATTTCCAACATGATGTAGGGAAAAATAGCTGGTGAAATGTCCCATCTACTTGAACAGCAAGTGTAGATCCCTACACTAGAGAACAAGTTGAGGATTTGTGTTTCCCTTCTTTTTGTGGGAAGAAGTATGTTTTTACAGAAAAAGGACCACCAATCACTTGTCTAGTGTTTAGAGTATATTTGTGTTTTGATTTAGTCTTTTTAATGGAAAAGCTGCTCTTCCCATACAATCAAAAATGCCGCATCTACACAGAATAGTTCTGTGGCACTCACTGAATATTATGCGTAACTGGGGAGAGTTAAAATGATGTCAGATAACATTTAAGATACTAAAATGAGAAACCGGAGAAGGAAAAAGAGGCAGGAGTGTCTTAGTTTCATTCTGTAGACTTCCTCTCAATTCCTTTCGCATATTTGAGGAGATGGTAAAGGAAAGCTAGAGAAGAAATTTTAGAGTACTGAGGTTATGAAAATTCAGACAGACTCTTCAGGGACAAGGTGGGAAAAGAAACAGTGGCTCACGCAGGAACTGGAGTAGTGAGAGGCTGTCAAAGTGTTCCCTAGGGAGCAATTCCAAACACTTTGCTGAAGCAACTGCCTGGAGTAGTTAACTGCAGGCACCTTGCTCTAACTTGGACACCTAGATGGGCTGGCCATTACCAGAGGATGGAGTTAACACTGTGAATACAGAACTTGGAGGGAAAGTTCTCTTTTTCCCTAGCTTATCTTTTGGGGAAGTACATTCAGAAAAACATCATAGAGCGAGGACAATGAAAGAAGGAGTAGGTCTGTTTTGGAAGGTGCTGCTGGGAAGCAGTTACATTTTAGGTGTTGATTAAACCAAGAAACAAGACAGTGAATCAAATTAAGACAGTGAATCAAACTCTGGAGTAACATCTAGGATTTCCAGGCTACACTTTTATTAACAAGAACATGGTAAAGATTTAACATAGTAACATTTTTTTTGGAAACAAAGATACAGAAAAATTCAACTGTTTACTTCAGTAATAAATACAGAGCATGTCTCCTTAGAAGGTGTTTAATCGTACCTAATGTTATACCCTTAATAAACAATATATTTGCAGCTGCAAATTCCAGAGTTGAGACTTTCTAAGAATTGTATTGCTTTCTCTAGGGTAACTTAAAATACCTACATGTAATTTTTGGCAACTTTGTTTTTCCAATTCACATCTCACTTACTCAATATCAAGTTTATTATTACTATTTTTTTTCTGCAGAAAGACACTGCAAAAGACTTACCACTGTTTGACCCCCATGAAATATTCTCCAGATTCAAAACGAAACATGATCAACTTTTAACTACAGATTATCCAGTACCACTGCAAGAAACTGGTCCTGACCTCACTCTTCCTTCTACATCTGTTATATTTAGGCTTGCGTTTGCTGACAAAACATACCCCTACACTATGGCTATACTTGTACTTCTGCTACTAATATTTCTTTCCTTGTATTTTCTTTGATGTCACTGTTTCAATGTCTTTGGTATAAGTGCAGCAGTGTTCCCATGGCAGTCTCTTTTTCCTCAGAGTTTCTTCATTGAAGACTTCAGTGTCAGTGGCTTGAAAAAGATTTTTTTTTAATGTAATACTGTCAATACCTAACTTATACAGGTGAGCTTTCTTAAGCTTTCTAAATTTGCACTTAATAGTTATGTGTGCACTGAAACTATCTGTACAAGGTTGGCATGTGTTATGAGTGTTGGGAATTCTTTTTAAACTGGAACTTTGCTAAAGCAACATTAAAAAAAAGTATAAATAAAGTGGGTTGTGATACTTAATTACTCAAAGTATATTGATAACTGGTGTGTAGCTGTCTTTATACTGTTTCAGAAAACTTTTATCTAAATACTGATGCATTAAATGCAGGGGAATTTGAAGTTTTCCTCTCTTTACTGGAATAAAGGGAAGATAGTAGCCACAAATGCTATTTTACATCTGACTTAGATACAGGCAAAAACTAACAAAGCTACCAACACTGTTTAGTTCAATTAACTAATTTTCAGTGGATTTCCTTACCTTATTGCAATATGGACATTCACCAAAGATGACATTAAAACTCTGTCTGCTAGAAGGAAGACCTTGTAGCCACTGCAACACAAGTAAGCGGATTCAAGTTCACATTTGTCTCATAATAAATTTAAGAATCATCTATTAACAGGGTTTTTTCCAAACAGAGTTCATCTGATCAACATTTGCCATGGTGCATGTGAAGTCAGCATCTGTTTAAAGCATGAAGTGAGGCAGGTTCCCTTCCATGGGGAGCTTATGTAGGAGTTGTGGGTTAGAAGACAAGAGGAAGCACAGTGGCTGTTGTTGCACTTCTGAAATGACTTTGTTTCATTTGAAATCTAAGTGGGCAATGCTTATTTTCTGGAATCTGTGAGTTAATCAGCAAAGTTTGTTTCATTAATTACTTTACCTCATGTAGGCAAGCCTGGTGAAAAGGTTGCCCGCATCGGGGATCATCACACACTTGATCAGGAGTAGCACCATCGAGTCGGTAGGCATAGCAGATTCCACAGTCCTTAGCAAAATCCTTGAAACACAACATGCTTTAGCTTATTCTACAACTGGAAGGAAGAAATAGAGCTGGCAACACAGGAAACAGGTTCATCTTTGTGTCTTTCCTTTTGCATTTTTTATTGCTTAGAATTACTAGCTATTTTTGCCTTCAGTATACGTGTTTACACCACTATGGGGTAAGGACTGATGTTAGTTGCCAGATGTATGAGATGCTACTAGGTTATATCTTGTCCTCATTGTATTACGTCTCTTTTGACAAGCACATTCGTACTCTTGGGCCCTATTATTTCTTTTTTCTTAACCGCAATGATTTGTCATTAAATTTGGACAGGAGACACAAGACTTCAGTCAGATACTAATTTAAAAATTTCACAAGTGTAAGCGAAGCTAGTAATCCAGTCTTACAGCATTGTCAAAAATTAATTCCAAGGTTGTTTGAAATGCACCAGTATTTGGATGGCCTCTTGTTCCCTCTAAGCAGCTCTACCTAATTAGAACTTAAGTCATCAACATCCATAACAGAATGTTTGGATTTTCCACATCTCATTAGCTACTCTGGAACTTTCCCTTTTTAATAGCGAAGCCTGTTATTAATCGCATTATTGCAATGAAGGCCAGAGGAAACCCTGCACCTCTAATCAAAGGTTAACAAGCTCTGACAATTGTTGCTTGAAGTTCAGAAGTCCTTATGACAATACATTAATCCAATTACCTCTCTTCTAAGTCTCTTATTTTTGCTGACAGTTACAAAGTGACCATTTAAATGTTACTTATTCAGAATAGCCACTGATTAACAAAAAACAACTTACACTTTTTTCTAGCACAGCACGTGATGGAAAATCAATGTCTAAAAGGTCTTTCAAGTTTTGTAACAAACTAACTTCTGGATCCCTGCGGGGGTGAGTGAGAGAAAAAAAAAAAGTCAGTGCTAGGAATGGCAAATACCATTTCTGTTCCCAGCCTATATTACTAAAAATGCTTACCATAAGTGCATATTGTTGTTCAGCTTAGATCTTAAAGGGTTAACCACTGCAAACAACATACATAAAAAATTACATCATCTTTAGGATCCCATTCACACACCCAACACCTCCCTCATTTAACTAACCTCTTGTGTTTCAGTTCTGGAGGGCAAGGTGTGAGTTGGGTATTTTAAACTATTTAAAGAACCTAATTCAAGGACTGCCCTTAGTTTTCTGGTTAAAAAAAAAAAAACCACAACAAAACACAACCCAGTTCATTACATTAACATTTAAAATATCATACTGGTGAAGATATGATTGTAGTTACCTTAAAAAGTTGGTAAAAAGCTGTGGTACCTGGAGGAAAAGACTTAAATATTTTCAAACACTTTAAGGTCCTATACAGTACATTTTCATTAAAAAAAAACAAAACCACAAAACAAAAATTATATTAAAATGTTAATTGGGTAATCTTCTGTAGGAGACAGGGTTCCCTCTAAACTGTGCTAGGAAAGCACTGGAAAAGTGTCACAGCACAGAACAGCATGCTGTGGATTTAGGCTGCTGGAAACAGCAGTATCTGCTGTATAAAACTCTCCTACACACATATTCAGATTAATTCCTGGCTCTGCTTAAGTAAAGTTTACCCCAGGAGCCTGACATAGCTCACACTAGTACCTGCTCACCAGAGATCAGATCCTAGAAGAGAAACAAATGGTGTACGTCTGCTGCCTTACCATGATCTGCTCCAAGAAAATAACACTCGGGGAGCATGTTTGGATGCCGAGGATCTACCTCTATGTTCACTGAGACGTTGTTCCCTGCAATGAGAAAGCAACTAAGTGATAAGAAAAGCTTTTCTTTGCAGTCAAGTATTTGAAAAGTGAAACATCAACAGTTTTTTAAAAGCCATTTCAAATAGGTTAATTCAGTCTGGTTTTCATTATAATAGTAAAAAAGTTGGTATGTTGTACAATTAATTTGGATACCTATCAGTATATATTAAATATTTAAATTTCAATGGACTGTAATTAAAAACAGCTGATCAAAAAAGCCTGCCAGTCTTGCAGTTTTTAGACTAGCCTTAACCTTACCACACTTATTTCTGCCTAATCAAACTCAAGCTAGATGATACAATCCCTTTGAAATCTTAGTGAAAATTTAAAGGTGAGAGATGTAATTGTTATTAATTCCTCATTATCTTTTACAGTCAAAAATTGAAACAAAGACAGTAAAAGCCAGTCCTCTTCATACCACACTCTTGGACTGTGTGAACGATGGCTTATTATTGAAATAGCAATATTTTTCTTTTACAAGATATATGCCCTCATCTTCCTAAGGTCTCCTGTTCATAGAGGGTAAGCAACTCAAAAATGCTCTGGATCCAAGTTAAAAACCTCATGGTGAATTCTCTTCTAAATAAAAGCAGGTAAAACCCAACATTTTTTATAATTAAGAGGTGTTAGGCTCACCCTCCTTGAAGAAATTGGACTGAATGAAATCAAAGTTTGGTCATAACTGAGGATTAGCTGTGACCGACAACAAAGAGCTCAAAGCCTTGTACTGCCCACTCCGCTGATCTAACATGAGGAGCTTTTTGAGGCTTTTCTTTCCTTTTCATTGGTCTGTGTCAAAGTACATCAGAACCAAGATAAAGCCACCCTGACTGCACACACACAAAACCCAGAACTGTTGTCCAACCTGTGTCATTTTAGACAGTTGCTGAACTTTTTCTGTGCCTCCCTCCACCCCCAAAGAAGGAGCAGCCTCAGCACCCCACTAACTCCTTTCCTTCTTCACTGCAGGCAGTCAGCATTTCTGCAGGTTTCAGGGACAACTTAAGTCTACTTTGGTCCATTGTACATTCTCAGATTTCTAGGAAGATTTAAGCTAAAAATCAGAACGCTTCTTTCAAAGATAACATGCCCTCCCCCCACGTACCACTGTCAGAGGTTAGAAATACTGGGGGACGTTTCTCCTTTACAATTACAAGATTCTTCACCCTATATATACACACATACATTAAGACCTTAAAATGACAAACAACAGCGTATGAATTAAGGTACTTTTTCAGATGGTTAACACTGTAAATCTGTAAATGTGTTATTTCCTCTCTTCTTTCTTTGTCATTTCCATCTGCCTCTTCTAATCCCCTTCTGACTGAACTCTATTAGTAATTTTATTCTTCCAGGACAGGATCAACCTCAAGTAAAAAGTCTTAAATCTGGAATTTGTGAAGGAGGTGATGGCTTTATCAAAGGTGGTTTTTTTTTTTTTCCAAATACCAGGTTTCCTAGAGTTATCATGCAAGTCCTCAGATTTTGAAAGTTAGATGTTCATAATTTACAAATACTATTTTCCTGAAGAAACTTTCATTTATGTAACACCATAATGTTTTAATTAACTTCCTAAACAGGTTTAGCATTCAGTGGAAGATTTATTTTTTAATACCCAAAATAAGGGAGTTGTGTCTTGCTGGTTTGAAGTGCTACCTTTCAATTTCCTGATGCTAACAAGCACTGTGATTAGATAAGCAAAGCAAAACACCACCCTGAGTTTTACTGCTCAAATCCACTGTATTCCTTGAAATCTTTCTGTACCTATTGCAACTCTCCTTGTTGTGGCACTCCGTGTCGGCTTTTCGGGCTCAAGCACCCAAGTCTTCCCATCAATCTCATCCATGGTATCCCAGAATTCTTTCAGCGATTCTAATGCTGCCAGGAACTGATTATAAATGTCCACTAGGGAGTTCTAAGGAAAGAAGAAATTCAAACAAATTGAATATAGTTTCCACCTACAGCCTTATAGAATATTTAAAAAACAAACTCTAAGTGATTTAAAAGTGTTAAAATCTAGTATGTATCCAAGTGTATCATGGTAGCATAAACCGTTGAACCTCACAGATTTGTAATGGAATCCACATAAGTAAAGATTAGTTGCATACCAAGCACTGGTAAATTCTCTAATCCTGGTAGTTCTAACCTTTTGTGATGCAGGTGCATCATGCCTGGATTTGGCAGGGGTTTATACTCCTTTTCAGAAAACTTTTCTGAGATCTGGCAACAACTGTTCATTTGCATTGTAACTTGTAATAAACTACTAAAAACGTAAAGTAAAAACCATCATTACTATTTAAAACTCTAACATTCTGATATTTTGTCTCTGCTTCAGCTGAGCCACACAGCAGTGCTACCAAATACAAATACATAGAAATACCTATGTAACTAAAGTAGCTCTAAGAAAAAGTAGACGCTAAGAAATATAACCTAACAATGCCATAATTATCTCAAAATTAAGCAGTGTAAAACCAGGCACTTAACATTAGATTTCAAGCCATGTAAATACAGTAAGAGATAGAGAAACCATCTAATAACCAGAGGATTACACTCATGGGATTTCAATATTTGAGAGTGGATTAGATGGAATCAGAAAAATCTTTCAGTATACAGGACAATATACAAAACAGCAATGCAAAAGAAGTCTTTTTAAAATCATCAAGACCTCTTCAAGTGGAGAAAACACTCAGCAGTCATTGACACTTTTCCAGATGCAGACACCCTGAGGGTATAAAACATGAATTTAAGGAACTGAAGGATGATGAAGAATGCACAAGGAGCATAGAGGTGAGTTCTGTTTGGAGTAGTACCCCGTACCAGTTTTGAGCCAGTGGAAGAACTGGGAAGTGTCACGAACAAAGCACGAGCTGTCAGAATGCAGCTGCAGCTTTTTTTTTTTTTTTTTTTTTTCTCTTTTGGGGGGTGGGGAGGGGGAAGAGATGAAACTAGGGCAGGAAAAGAGCAAAGGGTATTGAGAAACTACACAAAGGTGGCAGTGAAGGGAGACCAAGGGTGGAGGGGAAGGGGAAATTTGTTTTGGAGACAAACTCTTCTTGGATAACTTTTCTCAAATTGTTTGACAGCGAGAATCTCAAGAATAGCAAAAGAGGAATCATTTGGGAGCACAAAAGGGTATTTTGAAATGGTTTACACAGAACACAACTGACAAATGCTCAAGTAAAAGGCAGGAAGGATAGAACTAACGTGACTGCTTCCAAAGTGCGTTTTGAAAAACAGAAAAGATGTAATGAGGGCCAGATTTCAGATACCATTTGGCCTGGGAACAAGGTTCCGAGTTCAAAAAGAAAAAGCAAATTAAATGTTCAGTTCTTAAAGTGGTATATTTCTATAAATAACACAAAATACATATGGAATGGTTTCCTTTCATCTTTAGTATTGTTCTTCCTTTCTTACCTGGACAAAAAGCAGCAAATTATACAAACATCCTCAGATGAAGAAATATGATTTTTATAGGTAATAAGATTTTATATTTTATGCATAACATATTTTACAAAGAAACAGTGTAGCTTAGAAATAAAATGCTACATTTTTCCCACTGTTATTAAATTATATTAAAGTAGGAAAGCACTTAAGCAGAAAAGTGTGAATACTGCCAATCTCAAAATGTAACGCTTATTATCTTTAAAAGCATTTTGTTACTTTTATAATACCTGAAGTGATATAATAGTGTCAGTCACTTAACCACATCTTAGGAGTATAATATCTTCATCTTAAGTACTATTATTTCCAGTATTTTAATAATTTTCACACAGTCCTGAAATGTGATCTTTTGTGCTCTGATGACACTTAAATTAATAGCATAATTTTCTGGTACTTGCAACAGTTGCTTTCCATTTTGATTTTTTACATTTTTCTATATCACATACAGATAAATCCCCTAATAATCATTTTTATCTTTATCTTTTGGGAATTCAAAAGGTTTCACTAGAAAAAAGAAACATCAAGGGATTATAACCCACAGATAAGTTTTAAAATCCAATTAATTTTAATACTAATTGTAATTTTTCAATGATGTTCCCTAAAAAGGTAGTTAAATCTTTTTTTTTTAAATGCACTGTTCATTTGATCTTATTTGCATGCTTCATTGATGTTGCCAGCTGTCTCCTGCTACATACATAAATGCATCTATAGCTATTTAAATACATCACATGCTTGTCATGCAAACCATGAAAACTGTAATATTCCTTTTTATTTGATTAACCAAGTAATTTTTGGTCATTGCCCAAGAGTTTTAGAAAAGACTGCTTGCAATTTTTTTTTTCTTTGTCTACACTAAGATAGTCATTGATAACATCAAACAGCACACTTTTCCTTGGTCACCTTTGCAGAAATGCATTAGAATTTGCAAGCAATATGTCAAATATCCTTTGGAAAATATAACAATAATTCAGGATATCATGACTGTCTTGCCTGACTCTAAACAGCACTAGGAAACCCAAACTGGTTACTCCATCCTCTGTATCCACTAGCTTACCATGCTCATCAAGCAAAACATTCATTATAAAGACAGAACACACTGTCAATTTAATCTTTCACAGCAAATAGAACAAAATGAAGGTATTTTTAATGTATGATATAAACCTTGCATTTTATTTATAACTACTGAGGACATTGACATCAGCTGCCCATAATAATAATGTAATAATGACAAGGTAGTAGAGGGGAGGAAATAGTAGCTCTGGAAAAGTCACAAAACCTCAATGAATTTTTTGTGCAATGTGATCTCTAGAATTAGCTGCTTTCCAGGGATGGAAGTGAGGCAGGCTGATCTGTAATTTCCTGGGTCTTCCTTCTTGCCAATTTTGAAGGCTGGAGTGTCAGTGGCTTTTCTCCAGTCCTCAGCAACCTCTCCCATTCTCTATGATCTTTCAAAAAGAATCAGCCCAGCTCCCTGAGCGCTCATGGGTGCATCCCATCAGGGCCCATGGATTTGTGCATGTTTTTACCCAAGCGATTTCTAACCCAATCCTCATTGACCAGTGGAGAGTCTTTCTCCCTCCAAGCTTTCTCTTACTTCCAAGGTCTGGGATTCCTGAAGTGAAAACTGAAGCAAAGGTGGCATTCAGTAGCTCCACCTTCTCTGCATCCTCTGTCACCATGACTCTCACCTCATTCAGCAGTAGGCCAACGTTTTCACTGTTCTTCCTTTTACCATTGATGTATTTGAAGAAACCCTTCTCTTTTACTTCCTTTGCCAGACTTAATTCCAAGAGGGCCTTACAGTTCCAGGACACCTCAATACTTTTCCGTGGGAGCTTAGAAAGTTTTTGACAAGAGATATACTGTGTGATTTAATTATCCTGTTCCCTCCAGCTCTCTATGACCATGACAGCAACTGAGCAACTCAGAAACATTACCAAGTTCATAATCAAAACACATTTTCAGATTAGATGGCCTTGGTGAGTTTCTATACAGAAAAATAAGAGACTGAGGAAAACGTTAGCTTGGAATATTCAGCTTGAAGGGATTTTCATCTGGCTTTAAGAGGACTGTTTTTATTAAAGCATCACCTCCTGTGACCACAGTCGTAGCTTTAAACACTCAACACTTCTCCAGATTTTTCAAATTTCAGGTTGTGAGTGTAGTAAACAAAGAATACAATTAAGTGGTAACTTGTGAGATGGCACCATACGTGACTCTCAGCAGTTTTCTCTCTCAACAAAGTATATGTTCAGCCTCAAAGTCCTAGTTATTCAAGACTTTGAGGCAAAAATCTGATGAATACTGATCTATGCTACACCAGCACAGTTCATTTGGACTGAATGGCAACAATGTTAATTTGGAGGGCCATAAACTTAACTTCTGAAAAGGGGTGTTTATAGAAACTGGATTAAATTTGTTATTCTAGAGGAAAACAGGGTTGGACAACTTTGGCCCAAATGTTACCTTTGTGCTATCAGACCATCTCTATCTTCCGCTCATTTCATCTTTGTCAGGAGACAAAGAGCTTACTTTAGTGAGTGAAAATCTGATGTTCTGGACCTATCTGTTTCTGAGAGGAACATACCTTCTCTTCTACCAGGAGAGTCTGCTGTAGGGTTTTTTTTGTTACCATTTATATCCTCTGCATTCTCATCTTCACCTCACGACTGTTAGCTCTGCATGCCAGTTCTTTCCTTCTTTTTTTGCTATATTTCAATTCAAACACTTTCCCAAGTTCACTCCTATTGCCCAAGCACCATTTCCTTCAATTAAAGGAATATGAAGGAATAGGAAGAAAGTCACCCTACTCTCAGTTTTTCTTTCTAGAGCCATTGAGGCTGGGAAGAATAAAGGGGAAATCTTGAGTCTGCACCTGCCATAAAATCCACAAAGCCTTTCAGCAACTCTAAAGAAATGCTATATGCCTATGTGGCCATTCTGTCAAATTTCAAACACCTGCTGGATGAACTAAACATCATATAGTGTTAAAAATATTCTAATTAAGGTAAATACAGCATACTTTATTAACATTTACTCTAAAAAAAAAAAAAAAAAAACAACAAACAAACAAACCAAAAAAAACCCCACAAAACAGAAATAAGATCTTTATCCTGAGATTTTTTTTGCTACAATTCTTCCTGCAAAGCCTCCTCATGGAAAAGGTAAAGCAGCCTGAACTATAGGTGCTTTTAATTGTTTGCCATTGATGAATTCATAGATAAAATACAGTTTATTAATGTCAACAATTGTTGGCTAGAGAAGGGATCACCTGTAACACCTAAATGATTCTTTAGATTTGTTTGGAAACTGTTTATTTCTCACAAGAAGTAGTTTTAACAATTTTCTCCTTCCTTAGCAAATCAAACTAAGACACAAGACTCTGAAATCTTTATAAAATGTCTTGTCAACCATCTCCGGTTTTTGTATTTACAGATGCGTATAAAGCTGGCTGTCTGTAAAACTACTCTGCTAGGAAAAAGCACAATTATGATCCATTTTTCTGTGTTTTCACTAAAATAACCAAAGAATAATCTCATTCCTGCTACTGTACCTTCCAAATCTTGTATTACTGTTTCATTGTTGGCTGGCTGCATGACCTCATTAGTCATTAATTTCTACTCGCATGACCTTCATGTAGCCAAACAGGTGGGCAGTGGTCAGTATAGAGTATCCCCTGATGTGAGGGCAACAGAATATAGATGCACTGAAGCTGCAGAACCATGTATACAGTGTATGTAAAAATGTGGAGGCAGCACGTTTATCAGGTTATTTTGAAAAATAATATAACTGAAATAAGTAGATGTTCTTGCACTTGTCATTGAGAAGCACTCTGCATTTATTTGGCACTTATAACAGTAGCAGCAGCAGCAGCATTGCCCTTGGTGCTGATTTCTTACTACTCTAAAATGTCTCCTCTGAGCCAGAATACACTGGCTGTTGCTGATCATGCTGTGAGACACCTGCACTGGCTACTAGGCTTGTCATGACGCACAAAACCCTACCATCTTCAGCTTGACATTGTGCAAGTTATAATTATTCATCCAAATGAATATGTCAGAGCAGCAGCAGCAGACCTCTCATCAGAGCAAAAGAAAAATACATCAAAACATTATCAACCCAGCAGGAAGACAGGGACCATAAGGAAAATTACCCATTTTTAATATGGATGCCATAAAGCCATGCCTATTAATATCGAGAGAGAAAAAAAAAAAAAAAAAAAAAACCCAACAAAAAAACCACCACACAAAACCCACACCCCAAACACCCAACAACCCTTCAAGTTTAAAGTCCACGAGCACTGAAAAGAACCTGAAAGAGGCAATGGCGCACACAGGGGCTTGAGGAAAAATAAATCAATTACCTGAAATCTATTTATATTTTCTTTCATAGGAGTTTATATTCTAATAGTGCAATTGCATCATTTTAGTAAAGCTTTGCCAGTGTTTGAAGATGACCAACAAATACTAAAATTTAAGACCTATCAGTATAAAAGCTTCATGTTATTTTAGGAACCAAAATTTTCAACCAGTTGAGGACCTGCTAATTTCTGCTCCCAGCAGTATTTCAGCATGATCTAAGTTTAACCCTTATTTTACCATGGCATGATGACTGCTCACTGCAATGACTTCCATGCATTTTAAAAATAAACACAATTACTACACACATTTTTTTTTCTACAACTGTTAATGTTCATGTCACTCACACAGATAAGGTCAATTTTCCAAAAGGACTGTACAGCTAAAGCATTTGTAACAGCACAAGGCACAGATTATGGGTATTCGGTTCAGTATTAGAGCAGGCTACCTGCAGCTAGAATTAGTATCTCATGCTTCCAGAACAGGGTCTTCTGTTACATGCAAAAATCTATTGTTCATATTTTCACAGTCCATAGGCAATTCTAACTGCAAAAAGATTTTCATATTTTAAGCATTGAGATTGTCTTATTTTTACCATGAGATTTTTACACAATTTTATTGTCAATAAATTTGCTCCCATCTTTAACTTGTCAAAGGTGGCTGCTTCATAGCATGTTTTTCAGGAACATTTTATTAAAGCGTAAGTCCAGCTAGTCACTTTAGAGTTACTAGCAGTAAACACAGAGAAGCAATGACTCTTAAGGATATTTGAAATTTGTTAATTTGAGGCAAGATTAAATTGCAAGGCTGTAAAATTAATAAAATACTATTAAAAGTATGTATAACGTACAAGGTTAGAAATAGTACTTGAAATCCTGTCTGTAGTATAATCGAGTATAATTTAAGGGAAGAAAAAAAATAATCTGTTTACATTTTTCCAAATCATATCAGAACCTAAAACTAAACATGAACCCAAATATATTTTTCATTTGCAATGGTCCATTCTTACAGTTATTTCCTCAAGCACTCAAAGTGGCGACACAAAGACCTTGAGTTTTGCAGTCAAAATTTTATGCCCATCTTAAAATCATTCTAATGCAACCTTTCAGCCATCTTGTCTATCTAAATTTAGTACCATGAAGACAGCCTTTATTGATGGGTAGAAATCCTCACAAGAGTTAGAATTAAGAAATACAATAATTTATGTAAAACCTATTTTCCTGAATTAAAAGAAATTAAACATCAACTATTTTCTGGAGGTAATTCAAATTAACTTAAATCTAAGTGGTAGCATTTAAATCCATTTAATCGAGTACATACACTCTATGAAGGAAAAAAGGATACAGGAAATAATGAAAGGTAATGCACTTATCTTAGTCCTTTATATTAAAATTTTCAAACTATGAAATCAGAATCTTAACTACTTTCCTGTTATTATTTTGATTGTAACTGAAAAATATATAGGATAACAAACTGAGGGACTGATTTTTAAATGTATGTCAACTTTAGAGGGTGCTTCTTTTCTAGAACACGATTTCTCATGCATATATTTTCCCAGTATCATTCCTAAAGACATTTCAGCCACATGAACAGCTTGGGGAAAAAAAAATCAGCCAACATGATGCAAAGCCTATAACATGCAAGGTATATCTATATGGCAAGGAAAGTATTTAAAACACTATCATAAGGAATATGAAGGTCAGGATTATTAAGATTTATTTAAGCATCTATAAAAGTAAAACGCACACATGGGAAAAAGCTGAAGTTAAAAAATAAAGTCCAAACCCTCATTACCACCTACATATCGCATATGTATCTCAGTTATTAAAAAAAAATATGCAGAGTACAGCAGTTTACCTGGGGCATCCAAGAAACAGCAAACTGAACAGGAAAATCCACAAGGCAATCTGGTGGTTCTGTTGGATACTGAGGGAGGAAAAGAAAATACAGGTTTTTTGTTTGTTGTTTTTGTGTGCATGTGCGGTTTCTTCCTTTTTTTTTTTTTTAAAGTCAGACTGATAGTCAGCTACCAAATCTGATAACAAAATATGAGCACTTTCGACATCTTGAGAACTTGGCTCTTAGAGGAAGCAGTATGTAAAGCATATTCAGAAATTGTTATGAATGTTAATTATAATTTCAAGAAGAAATCTACATGTAAACAGTTTTTATATATCAGATTTTAGTAAAGGCAGAAGAACCTCAGTTTTCTGTGTTCAGTGTTTGCAGACACATTAAAAAAAGACCTTAGACACAAAGCATCAAATATTTTTTTATAAATTCTCCTCAATTACTTGTACCCAATAAGAACATTAAAAAAAAAAAAAAAAAAAACAACCAACCTTTATTTGCTCTGATTGGCAACAATTTTTGTTTTGAAACTTAAGCTAATCAAAGTACATAAGTATTTAGAAAGAGATCGGAACTGTTAGAAAGAGATGAGTGAACATATACCCAAAATTAAAACTCCCAACCCAAATTAAAAAGTATCAAAATGGAAAAGAAAAACAACCTATCTTTAAGAAAACTGAAGCTATAAAAGGTTTGATAACTTCAAAAATAACCACTGATTCATTACACTAGCAAATCTATTGCTGTTCAGCATCCAATATGAAATCTTTGGAAAAAACCCTTGTATTTTTCTGAGAAATAAAGCAGCAAAGGGAAAAAAAAGTCCTCTAATTACAAAAAACCCGTGTTCTTTCTAAGGGCACCTATCCAAAATTGTTTAATATAGTATTACCTGCCAACACAAGAAAATGTTAGAGAATCATGTCTGAGGAGACATGAAAAAATGTCCCAGCTTCCTCACAGAATTAAGAGGCAAAGTTTACCTGTGCTGCTACCTATAACCATTTTCCCTCCAAAGTAAATCTCTAGACACAGACACTGTCCTTATTTACCAGATATCTGGCAATCAATTTACCATTTTTTTTAAATGTGTATTTATTTTGTTTAAAATGTAATTCAACAGTAATTAGTTTCAAACTGTTCTTCTCTATGACAAAGAGCAAAAAAAGTAACACAGCTTCCCTAGAGCATCACTGCTTTGATTTTAATAATAATCTAGTGGATTTATGGACTTCACAGAAGCTTGTTTCCAGTTTTTAATTTGCTTTCATTTGTGATTTTTGTTAGGTATCCACTGTCTGAAGACAATTCCTACAACTTTAATATCTTGTGCTTTATCATTTTATCAAACTGGTTGACAGACAAGCTAGGTAACAGTGACAGAGCAAGAGAAGCAAAACAAACTGGTTTGGACAGGAGGCGGTCACAACATTGAAATGTAAAGCCACAGAAGCTGTTATGCTGTCTTTTACTGTAGTGGTACTGTTCTTGTAGGTGTTATTTTTCATTAAATACTTCAATGCCTGCATATAAATAAACTTGTTTTCAATATATAGAAGTATGCTTAGAACAAATTCAGAACAGTATTTCCACAGGGTTGGTTTTAGGACTATCTCATTTAACTTGCAGCAGCACTAGCCAATTAGGTGTTTACTTTCTTGGTAAGTAAATTCCTTTTATACAGTCTTTTGTAAGATGACTTTGAACAAGAGCTTGCAAACTGATTCTGCTAACTTTGTTACTTTAAAGAAAACCCACACCAAAAAACCTACAGCACTTTTCTGTGCATTTTTAGTCAAATTTTCTTTTAGAGCTCAATATTGTACTGTGCACCAGATAATTTTCAAGACCTATGCGACACTGTTTCTGTACGTGACATAATGATTTTAAACTTGCAGAGGGAAATTCTATCTAAAATAAGGTGCATGATTCCACAGGAGATAGTTATTTTAAAATACTATACCAAAGCATATTGATGACATCATATGTTATTACAGTTACACCCAAAGGAATAATAGGATGATTTCTGATACATTCTCTAGAACAATATAAGCAATTATTAATCAAAACTTTTGTATTGCATTTTTGACTACGCAGATAACTTTTTCTGGATATTTTCATAACCCTTGCCAAAACATTCAGATAATTACCAAAGCATCTTGATTACTACATGGCATGCAAATTCTTATAGTGGCCTATTTGAATTCTTGGGATCTGAAATGGCAAGCATCCAAGCCACTTCTCATACAACACAAAATGAAATCTGGTAAATAGAAACCAACGTATTTGGGGTTATACTTGCAAAGATGCATGTTTTGTTTTCAGAAAACTTTGCTAGTCATTTATTTAAATTATGGATGGAAAAAGATTTCCAGACCAGGCCTTTTCAACCAAACAAATGGGAAAACTATTTCACAAACTGTAATCTGAGCACTGAACAATATATACTCTTACAAGGTTTAAGACTAATCAATTACAAAGGTCCAACCCACACAGCACAGGTTTTGGCTAACATACCTAACTATGACATGACCATTCTCAGTTCTTCCATGTTTAAATTGATCGCCCCAAGTTTCATAGACACTTTAAAAATCCAATTTTTAGAAAGCAAGTGATATGAAAGGACAGTTCATAACCCAAAGCACGTTAAGACATGAGTAACAGGTGGAAAAGTCCTCAAAACACCTCCAGATGGTTAAGAATGACAGCAAAGGTACATTTAGGGGATTATCTCAATACATATATCTAACACTGAAAAGAATTTCCTAAATCACTTATTGAAGAGTTTCTTCCTGAAAGCACTGTCAATGGGCTTATAAACTTATTTCACTGTATGGCATCCATGAGGACAAGGCTGAACAAACCCATCTGCCCAAATACAAACAAGAGTGAGCAATATATGCTGGGGAGAAGCAGTAGAATTTACATACTAACCTTAATCAAAGAAGCAGCATAACAAAAATAACTATACTTTTATTAAAGTAGGTTATCAAAAGAAATCCCTTCAAAAAATACTTCATCAAAGCCTTTTCAAATGTATTAGATATGTACATGAAGGAAAATCAAACCCCCATGTCAGCAAAACTGTGTTTCACATAGACCTTTTCTCTTTTGGCAAGTTTAAATGCGAGACATGGCTTAAAAAGGACAAGCACTGATCCTTCCTCATAATAATCACTTCAAAGAAAATTATTAAAAAAAGAATGGCTGATTACTTGTTACAACAGACAGATTGGATAATCTAGTCTCTATCACACTATATCCTTAGTTGTTAGTGCTTTCTTCTGCTATTAGGAGTCTCAACTTGTTGTTATAAAGAAAATACAGAAGCTTCTCAAGAACAGAAACAGTTATCTGAGCTCTCCTTCCAATACAGCAATAAGCAAAGGCTAAACAGAACCAGCCAATGTGTAAGTGTAGTAGTGACTATGGTAGCTGCTTGGTAAAAGTGAGTATTGCACTAATTTTTTTCTGCACTTTCATACTTCCAAATAGTTAAAATAATTCAGTCACCATAAAATCAAGAAAAAAAAACAACTTAGGGGCAACAGGCTGCATTTAATTTCTAGCGTCATATTAAGCATGGGATAAGCAGCTAACTTACAAACAATGACAATACAGTCTGGTTACTCTCTTGCATGTTAAATAGACCATAATTGCATTTCCTGATATTTATTTATCCTTCAATGTATTTAATAACAGAGTGACTAGCAAATTAATTACACATTTATTGCTCTCTGCATGTAGGATAGTTTTACACTTTTCAAGATCACTTTAGCATCCACAATTCTCAAACAGTCCTTGTTCCACTGGCTTTTTTTTCCCCTCTAAAGCAAAGTTAGCTTCTCTTATGTAAAACTAAAAAAACTCCTGTTATTTAAAGGAATATAAGATGTCTGTGAAGGTGAAATCTAATCTTGTAATACTATGCCCAGTTCTCATTCCTTCAAGATTATTACTCCACATGATGGACCAAGGATAGTCCCAAACATTTAGACACTTTGATCCACTTTTTCCTCCAGGCTGATTTTCTGAAGAGAACAGCAATTACCATACAATTGTAACCGTAACGCCTGGATATTCATAGATTCTGACACGAAATTTATGCCTCGAAATGACAAATTCTATGAAAAAACACTGAGTTCTAAGCACCAGAAAGAATTAAAATCTTTCTTCTTCTGCACACACCATGAATTTACTATGCAAGCGCAGTCAAAATAAGCCAATTATTTAGACTAATTTTTTTTTAAAACATAAGGAACTCACTTCTGTAGTCAGTTTTTCATAAATCTTTTAGCTTTAACAGTGAGACTTGCTAAAGCAGTAACCCAGCATAGTCTTAATTCTTGTTATATGCATAGTATCTGGATGAAGTGATAATGAGTGAAAGGCTCCCAGATGGTTTTGTTTGTGATCCAGTAAAATAATTGCAACATAATAGAAGTGTTTTTCATGTGATACAGTTTCATAAGATTCTTAGAGATAACCATAATGCAATATTAATTTTAAATATAGTTAAAGCCTGAAAATTCTATATAAAAAAAGTTGCTTAAAAGACATCCCCACCATGATCTTGCAGAATAGACATACTGAAAAACAAAGCAACTCTCTAAAATCCTTATGAATTAAGAAAAATCTATTTCAGGATGTATAATGGATATTATCTCTGATGTAAATTCACCTTTGCATTTAACTTCAGAGTGATGAGGTGCTGTCGACCAGAAGAGTCTTCAGCTTTCAGCTTGATTGTGGTAAGACCAGTATCTTCATATACAACTCTGAAAAAGAAAACAGCATTCCAAGAAGTATAGTTTTAAATGTCTACAATACCCTGATTAGTCTGCTGCAAATATTAATCGGACAGAGTTCTATATGCCAACCATTTCTGCTGTTCTAGATTTACTGTTGTTAATATACCAGCCCACTACTTAATGCAGTCATATATCTTTGGGTTATTTACAACGTGTGTCATGGCTCATGCTGTGGTCAGTGAGCACTGTGTTTCAGTTTTCCATCACTGGAACCTCTGACACACACAGCATGTTCCTGTCAGCCTCTACTTATGTACACATTAAACTTCCTGTCAAATCTTTGATCCATTTCTGCAGTTTCTTACTGTATGAGACTTTTATGCTCCTGGTTTGCTTTTCTCTTCAATGAAGTTCTCTTTTACTATCAATACTACTATTGTAGAAAATTCAGTGTATATTGGTTCATATTCTTAAACTGATTTTCTGCAGAAAACAGTACCCAAACAGGCACAAAATGAGTTAGTTATGATGATTTCCCTTTGTTTCTTAACAGTTTCACACATTATACGTGCACCCAAGGAAGTAGCAAGTACATATTAAATGTAAATAAGTTTTAAAACTTCTGACATAATCACTGACTCTTTGCTCAAGATGCCACTGATTTGTGCATACCATAACAATGAAAATTAATACAATTGTTAAATACACTGTTCTCTAGAAATAAGTTCTGCTGAGTAGCTTCAACGGCTGCCAAAAAGGTTCAGACTTCTCCATGTATTTACTAGTGAACTGAGCATGTAGATATTTGGGCATTTTTACTATATCATTCTTGTGTAAAGATAAAAAGCAGACTAAGATTATTGCACTATTTATCATCTAGACTGATGGAAAGGCCTACCACAGTTCAAAGAAAGCATCCACTGACTGGCCTAAGTACACTTTTTTCTTTTTTTAAACTATGACCTACTTAGACCAGTCATTGGAGCCAGCATGCTGAGAAAAAAAATGGTTCTTCTTCAAGTGAAACTGGTAGTAGAAGCCTCTACCAGAAAAAGTAAACACAGACCAAGAGGTGTGCACATTGCTAGGAAGCAAGTGAAAAGAAGAAAACGATCTACGTGACATAGCCACAGTATGAGGGAACTGAAAAATACAGATGGAAAAAGCTGTAGTAGTAGTAAGTAGCAGAGATCTATTATTTCATGTTTAATGCTGATTAAATTTAATGCAATATTAAATAGTCATACAGATTCCTGGGAGCATTTTGACACTCCTTTTCTCTGCAACAGTTGAAAGAAATACAAGTCTTGATAAAAGTGTGATCCAACTGAAGTCAATTAAATGTGATATATTTAGAAAGAGTAATAGCATTCTTTCTCTAATTGGAAAAAAGAAATAAAAACCACATTATCCCCACTTTTTTCCCAACTTCACCTCAAAATTCTATCACATTTTAAGAAAGGCGAGAAAGTACCTATATCCCACCCCTCCATCTACAGCTGTCTGGGGTGGGGAAATCCTAAACCAGCATCTAAGACATAGAATGGTTACTGGAATGTAATATATATGTATCTGTGTATCTATCAGTGTCCAAAACAATGTACAGCTGGAGGCTGCATCAATGCACTGTGAGATTAGGTAGCAAAAGAGAATGGAAAAATTAAAGGGATGCTGTCAAGATGTTTAGGATTTAAAATTATCTGTTCTGACAGTCATCTTGTTTGAACAACTTCACTCAAGACGCCTGAAAGATATGGATTATTTTAGTTTAAAACCAAACATTTTTGCAGTTCCTTACTCATGTGGGACTCTCCCACTGGACATTCTATATATACAGCAAATCAGAAGTAGTATTAGTTTGGAGATAAGCTACTAAATCATATTTTCAAAGTGTATTTTTTAATATAGCTATATACTATATTTATATATCCAATTATAAGCATAATACATTTTGTATATTTGTATATGTTGGTGTCTGTTTTGCTGGCACAGGCTTTCTGAAGTTACTGGGCCGGGGTGGGGGGGGAAGCAGGCATGATTCATAATTTATTTTCCCATGTATTTAGGAAGTTTTAACTAATATTCTCAGACCTGAGTCTGAGAAATTTGAATAAAGTATGCCATCAGCTGGCATAACTACATACTTAATAATGGAAATCACTGAAAAAACTAAAGCTGATTTAACAAGAACGTTTTAAATCTTTAAATAAAATGGGGCCTTCAAAGCAAATTCCTACATAATGTTAATCACCTGTTACTAATTCACATACAAATCAAGTAAGGAACCTCAAAACTATCCTTAAACCCAAAGCTTCTTTATTTTGTTTAGCAAACTAAATACATGTTAAAGTTAACTTACCATCCAAGACTAAGGTAAAAGGAGATTTGTCTTGTTGAAAACCACAAATGTAGACTTTTTTTTTTAAACTTTCATTTTACTGAAACTAAAAAGTAGCTTCTCATTCAAAACTCCTCAATATTCTACACAATCTTTCATCTCAACCCCTTGAAAGAAGGGATTGTGAAATTAACTGCATATTATTGAAGACAGCCTTCAAACGTATTTCCTGAATGCCTCCCTACACAGAAATAACCACCTTCTTCAACCCTGTAGAGGCCTCCTGGAGGTTCTAGGGGAAAGGATAGAAAACAGTACACTGCAGGCTCTCTGCTAGAGGTGTAAAATAGTCTGTATCAGAAAATTTGCCAGTGCTGGCACATGTGACAGCAGTTAAAACCTTTCAAGTAAGTTTGTAAAGCATGAAGCTTTGCAGATTTCCAAAAAGTTTCCATATAAACCTTTGTGTACTTGATCACAATGCTGTGTTTCCTCAGATTTCTAAAGGAAGTATGAGGAGAAAACAACTGTTTTCCTCCATAGGAAGATGAAATTAAATTGTTCTATGAACTCATCTAGAGTATGTGGGGCTGTGAATAATACAATGTTTGCACTCATGTGAGACACCACTGAGAAGGCACCCAGAGGCAAGTGAGTGTGTACATTTCATTCCGCAAGTCAAATATCCTGTGCTAATGTGATGTTCTTTTCAATGGCATTAAACCAACTATTTTAGTTGGGGTGAAAAGATTCACCTCTAGTTCTCTTTCCCCCAGAAGATGACCTGAACTGTCACTTCTTGTTTCACAGACTCTCAACACTTCTCAACACTGTAGTACAGTGCAGACATCAAACCACATTCTTGGGTGCTCTGAGCCTCCATCCTCAGGTGACTCAGTTTATACTCTTGTGCAGTAACAAACACTCTTACCACTTGGAAATTCCCTCCTGCTCCCCACAACATGATTTGCTCACACGGTTTTTGGAGATTAAGGAACACTTTTCAATGGCCCTCATCTCTGAGCTCATCCAGGTAGCAAAACATTGCGAAACCTACAGAGAGAAGCTTCTCTAAGAGCTGGATGTTTTGACATTCTGGATTTACAGCTTTCCAAATTCTCTCCTCCACTCCAATTTTTTTATTTTTTGTGGATTAACTGTTATTCCTTTGTTTAAGGAGATCCTTGTGCTATGGATAGTAAGAAAGAACTGTTCTTTAAAACTATTTTTTTTTAGTTCTAAAAAAAAAGTATGAATTGTTTTTATGAAAGCATAAAGGTACACAAGATCAACCACAGCACACAGGAGTAGTCAAAAAAAAAAAAAGCAGCTCTACAAAGTAGGGAAAACAAGGAAGAAAAAGGAGAACTGTAAGAATTGTATTTAATGTTTACTATGCCATTAGTTTATAGGTCAAAGAAGAATCGATTTCTTAGTGGTAGCATCTCACCTTTCAGCTCAGTTATTTGAGACAGAAAATATACCTCCAGTTGATACAGATCGGTTGGGTGGTTTGTTTTTTGTTTGTTTGCTTTTTGGTTTGCTTTCTTTTTAATTCAAAACAAAGTAGTGGAGTTTTTAAAGCAAAAAACAGTTTCTGAACGGGATAAATTAACAGAACAAAAGCATCTGACGTGTTCAACTCACAAATACGAAAGAACAACAGATACTCTAAAAATAATGTCTGTTAAGAAATAAACATACTTATTCCAACCCAATATTTCTAGGTCTCTGACAAGACAGGAGTAGTATTCTGGTGGCCATGGTATATGCAGGTCTTGTGTATTCTTTAAAGCAATTTCCTGTTTAAAAGAGTATTAAAAACATCATTGAGAGATATTTCAATATTTTTGCATCTATTTAGTCATGTGATTTTTTGCAATTCATTCAAAAATATTAAGCTTATGTAAAATTAACTGTACACTACATTTGTTTTGTTATAGCCTCCAGCTAAAGCTGATAAAGAAGTTAGTTAGTGAATTACTTCAGATACTAGTAATAAAAACATCTGCAATGTAAAAAAAAAAGGGGGGGGGGCAAACAAAAAAATGAAAAAACCCAACGCCACAAACCCACAGATGCTGACACCATAGTCTTCAGATGCAAATATCAAATGTGCCTCTTTTTCAGTTAATATATTTGAAGTCAAGCATCTTGACTGAAAGAACATTTCAAAAGAAGGTTCTATTAAGCCCACAGCTGTCTCCTGGGCTCCACAGCCACAAAAGACAACACATGAAATACCTCATAATATTTTCAACTAGCTATATACAACTTCATATACCAATCAAAAAAAAAAAAAATTCAGTTTTAACATCATAGGAACCCAGAGAGTAATTTTTGGTACAGATACTCAGTATCTGTATGTCATAACACCTCAGGAAGAAATTTTTATCAAATACGTAGTGCCATGTTACAGACAAAACCAAAACCAAACCATATGTTCTACATTCATGTTGTGCTACTTGTTCTTTAAAAGTGTACTTAAGTTAAAATTATGCTTATAGAATAAACTAAACGTATAATAAAATTCTCACTTTAATAAAATAAATTTAAATAAGAGATAATAGAATTATTAATAAAAATCAGTATAACAATCATTTCTGCCCAGTTCTCCCACAATGTCTTCTGTTGTTTTTACTATCTGCACTGAGGATCACCGTTTTACTAATTTTTCATTGCCACTCATGTTCTGTTTCCTGTATGTAGGCAAATAGATTGGAATAACTATTGTGAAATATTCCAAAAGAGCTACATGTAGACATTCCTATTCAGTCCTACTCCCAGCACCTTTCCCTGGTTTAGTGTAATGCAGTTTGGCAGGGGTTGAACCATTATCAGGTAAAGGTGTTCCCACCATAGAGCAATAGTGTAATATTGTTTTGAATACTTAGCCTAGAAATAAAACAGAGTAAGTAGGTTCTAAATAAATATTCTTTGCCAGAAATACTCACAGAGTATTGTTTTACTAACAGACAAGAAATTGTGTTTCATATTCTTAACTAAAGATTTTGCTACTCTTCATTCACAGATTAGAAAAACTTTTAAATAATAAATAGTAGTCTATAAAAAAATCTTTCTGCATTTATTGGCCAAGTTGTCACACAGGTGAAAGAACCTTCAGTAATCCAGTGACTGTATAATCCACTGTATGATTATAAACCTTCTTTAGCATTTGGATAACATGAGGAATTCCAAGAAAATCATCAAGAGGATGGCTTTATACTGAGATCTCTCACTGGGATTTTTTTTTTTTTTTTCTGTAACACTGATTTCTGGAGTACAGTCACTTAAAATCCTAATGGATATTTATACAAATATTATGTGAGCAACATACATATAAAATCACCTCTTCTTAAAAACAAACAAACAAACAAACAAAAAAACCCGCACAAATTCATCTATCAAATACTACACTGTAAAAAACTGACAGTGAAAACCAAAGGTATAAGAATATCCCATCTCCCACACATATATTCTGCCACTTACCAAAATAGTTTTCAGCTCCACCATAAAACTGACAAGATCTGGACAGCTGTGCAACCTCTGGAGGGAACACAGTATCACTTTGTTTTCTTCAATTCATAACTTTTAGTGATAAACAATTTTTATTTTTCTAGTACTGTCAAATCAACTAACATTAAATCCCCAACCATATACCACATGTTTAAATAATTTCAGTTAAATAACAAATCTCCCAGAGTACAGGAAACTACTGAAAATTTTACTATCACCTTCATCACATTGCACATTTATATAGTTTACAAACAATTTACACTTTATGCATTTATGAAGACCTTTAGGAAGGCCTAACTCTTCAACAATGAGAACAGAAGCTTTAGAATCACTCAGAAATGCTCCTTAGTTGGTTATGTTTTCTTCAGGAACTCTCCAGACTCATGTGCTTTCAGATGCTGTATGCAATGAAGGATCCTTGTCTATCTTCAGATGCAGTACATATTTACACTGTTTCCTCAGAGCTGTATCTTTGGTTACTCCCAACTCAAAACCCTTGTTCTACAAAGGGTAGACAGTCCATGAGATAAGTGTCTCAATTAGCTTATGCTGCAAAGATGCCTTCTTAGAAACAAAATACTTTTCCTGACTACAAGGCTGTTTTATCCTTGCCCCAAATTTCTTCTGGACATGGAGGTTTAACTTAGGTTCCTTAACTGTCTACAACATAAAATAAGCTAGATCTATCACTAATTAATGTGAATTCTCTCTCCTTTGAATTATGAGCAGTTCAGAAAAAGAACATCTGTTTCTAATTGAGAGGGTGAACATACCAATAAAATGTCTGCATCCATTTATTAAAAATAATTATATCGTCAAAAAAAAATTAATATTTGCTAAATTCTATCTATCTTTCTTTAGATTGACCTGGAAATCCTCAAGCATTTCAAAGAAAATCTTGACAATATCTGAGTATAAGCTTTTCAGAATTATTGTAAGTACACATTGACTGGAATGGTTTTGAAAGTTGCATACCTGCTTTAAAATATGCCGATATTGATGCAGTATCTTCTTTAGGTGCCAGCTACACTCTATTCTGAACAAACAGTATTTTGTATAAATTTTAAACTCACAGTACATGATTTTTAGAAGAGATCAGAAATTCTGTTACACAACATAAAAGTTTCTCTTCATAAAAACAAAGTAAACAATACTTCAAAACTTCTTTGAGATTAACAGTCAAAGTTATTTAAAGCTTCCAAATGTCACTATCCCGAAGCCCATTAAAAATTAAGCATTTACCTACAGAAGCCTGTTCTTTGCAGAAAACAACATAATTCTTGCAAGCTAATATGACTTCATAAAGTATACCAATATTTAAAAATTATATCCTGAAAATGTCAAAGTTACCTATAATGTGGTTTTAAGTATCTGACCCAGAATGTAATAAAGCTATGGAACATCACATCTGTTCACAGCACAGAGCAGGCTGGCCCGGGGAGAGGTACAGAACACAGTGATGAGGCCCTGTCTGTGTATGTGTGAATACACACAGTACACACATACCCACATACTGCTAAGATAAACACAGTAGTAAGAACAGAGCTTTGACAGAAAAGCTGGACAACACAAATAAATACACAGTAATGGGAAAGAGAAAATTAAGTTAAAAAAAGCTATGCTAATGCTCAAGTACATAATTGCTTAAATTTACAACTTTGCGCTGAATTATCTGTTTCCCAAATGGTGACGTATAAATAATCTGATTTAAATTAATTTTTTTCTTCACCAAGTACACCGATTTATATATAAATGCAACCAATTAATTACAACAGGTTTCAAAATTAATTAACACCAAAATATTTTGATATAGGCAATGTTTATTATCAGCATTTATTGACACTGATGCTGTACAATTTTGCTGCAAGGTTAAGTTGAAACCAGTAAGAATTAATTAGCAACACTGATACTGAAAAAAATAATTAATATGCATATTCAACATTGCTTTTATCAAAATAAACTTTTGCTACATATATTTACAAATTGCTTTCATAAAACTGTCTTACCTTGCATTTTTCAGTTGAAAATCTATTGGTAACAGTATCCTGACATGGAAGTCTCTACCCTTGAAAATAAACATTTAGTTAACAGGAAGGTCAGCAAAGAAAAATATTAGATGTGTGGGAAGTACTCCCCATAATATCAGCTACTGAGAAAGAAAGTTGGTCTTAGTCTGACTTTTAGGACTATTAGTTAGGATTTTGTTGTTTAGAAAAAAAAAAAAAGAAAATAAAAGGCAGCATGACCAACGGGTAGAAATAATGCTGATTTTGAAGTTGAAATACTCTTGATCTCTAACTCACACTATTCTTCAAAAACTCTTCAGTGTATCACATCTCAAAGCAAAAATAACACCATTCAGATGAAAAATAAACATTATCTAAGTCTGGACAAAACTAAGAAATAGATTTTAATCCAAGTCATGTTGAAGTACACGTACTCTGTCTTCAACTCAAATTAGTCACAACAGACTTCTCACAAAAGTATTACACTAAATAGGAACTTGGGTGTTTACCTACAACACATTTCAACAAAGCTTTAGAAACTGGGAACAAAAACAGTCCCAAGCACATGAATGTCATTTTATTCCTGTTAGTGCAATCCACATGGGGCAGTTCCTAAATGCCTCTCACTTGTATTTGTAGAAATTGCCCCTATTTCTAATCTTCCTTCAACTTTCTTACATAATGACTCAAACAAAATGGACATAAAGAAAATTTGTGAGTAGGTTTAACTCCCACCTGAAGTGAAGAGGGCAGTTAACTCATCTGAAAACTTTTATTCCAGACTCTGATCCAGCTCAGCATGCCTCAAATTTACGTCCACAAAGTCTAAGATTTCTTCAGCAGGAAATTAATAACAAAACCAGATTTCCTCCTGAGATTAGATGACTGATACAGTGGATGCTTCATCTCAGTTTCAGAAAGACTTTTAATACCATTTCCTGTAACATCCTCATAGACAAACTAAAGCAGGATGAACTACATAAACTGACAGTGAGGTGGACTAAGAACCTGCAGAACTGCTGGGCTCAAAGGGTTGTCATCAGCAGGACAAAGTCCAGCGAGAATCCCCTGACTAATGGCACACACCAGGCAAATACTGATCTTCATAAGAGACCTGGATGGTGAGACAGGATGCACCATCACTCAGCAAGTTGGCAGAGGATACAACACTGGTAGGAGTAGCTGATAGGCCATGTGATTGTGCTGCCTTTCAGTGGGACCTCAGCAGGCTGAGGAAATGGGCTGACAGGAACACTAGGAACTTAAGAGAGTGCAAAGTCCTTCACTGAGATAAGATTCACCCCATGTACCAGCACATGCTGGTGGCTGACCAGCTAGAGGGCAACTATGCAGGAAAGGACTTGGCGGTCCTTGTGGACATGAAGTTCACCCTGAGCCAGCAATGCACCCTTGCAGCAAAGGAGGGCAACAGCCTCTTGTGTTGGGTCAGGCAGAGCACTTCCAACAGGTGGAAAGGGTGGTTCTTCCCCTCTGATCAGCACTGGTGAGGCATGCCTCACGTGCTGGGTCCTCAGTACAAGAAAGGCAGACATTCTGGAGTTACTCCAGGGAAAAGTTATGTAGGTGTTTAAGAGTTTGAAGCATGTCTCATACCAGGAGAGACTGAGGGAGCTGGGTCTGGTTGGCCTGGAGAAAAGAAGGCTTGGAAGGATCTTGCCAGAGTGCACAAATACCTGATAGAGGAGAACTAAAGAAGGTGTAGCCAGACTCTTGAGTGGCACATACTGACAGGATAAGAGGCAACAGGTACAAGGTGAAACACAGGAAATTCTCACCTAAATACAATTAAAAAAAACGCAGTAACAGTGAGGGTAGTCAAACACTGGGACAGACTGCCCAACAGGATGCACAGTCTTTGTGCTTGGAGATATTCAAAACCCAACTGGACATGGTCTTGAGTGACCTGCTCCAGCTGATGCTGCTAGAGGTTCCTTTCAATCTCACTGTTTCTGTGATGCTCACAAGCAAAACCAAGATACCTATTTCAGAGCTGAATATAGCCCATCAGCACATCAGATACTTCCAAACTCCTCCAAAATTAATGTTTACTTTATAATTAAGCACATAATGTCAGACTCTGCTACATTACAGCCTTAGCCCTGTTAAAAAATCTTATCTGAGGACACATACACTCATTTCATAACCTTCTCATTAACTCCAGGAGGCATTCTAAATACAAAGCATTCCAAAAGTTACAGTTCTTAAAGCAATGCAAATATAAACACACAAATGGCTTGGGAAAGTTGAGTATGACAGTCACCAAAAACCTTCAAGAATTTTGACTGCAAAGCTACATTTTTGAAAATGCAAGTGTCACAGTCCACGTCTTTTAACGTTTACTTATTTTTATAGAAAAACAAATACCCACACTATCTCTAAATGAAATAGACCCGTTAAGAGCTATTTCAACGGTCTGTGTAGATGTACACGTGTCTTATTTTAACAAGCCATGGTTGTAGCTGTAGCATCACTGCATAGGGCCTCCCTATGGCAAAGTTGGCTTAAGAGCAGCCACTCTCGCTCTGTTTTAGGTGCTGTACTTCTCCCTGTAGTGCAATTTATCAGATCCTCTAAGATATGATGCAGCTGCTTAAGCTAAACTCTCACAAACACAGTAAGTGAAAGGAAAATACCCATAATTTGCTTCAAATTAAAAATAACCCATTTGCTTCAACCTTTGCCCTAAACCAAGAGTGTAAGCACACTGAGTCTGCCAGAGAAAACATCTGTCGGGACAACAAACCCAGCCCAGAAACCATCAGCGAGACCGCGCCGCCAGAAAGAGAAATGGAAACTCGCGGGACCGCGCCGCGGGCGCCTCCCCACAGCACCCTCACGGCATAGAAGCGGCCGCAGGAAGGCATCGCACGCCGAGGTGCCCCGCTACGCCCCGCCGGCATTTCCTGCTTCACAACCCCCGCAGCTCCGCGCTCAGCCGGGAAGTTGCCAGCACCAGCAAGGGGCGAGACGGGAAGCGCTCCCTCTTCATACGGGGCTGCCCGCTACCGCAGGCCTTAAGGATGTGAGGAAGGCTGACACGGATTAAGGGCCGCCAGCCCCAGTACCTGCGCGGTGACAAAGCCTTCGTAGGCCGTCCTCTCCCGGTTCTGAGGCAGCAGCAGCGGGCACTGGCGGAGCAAGGCCCCCGAGCCCGCCATGCACGTCAGTCGGTCGGCCAGTCAGTCAGTCGTTCCGCCACAGCCGTTCGAACCCGACGCGCTACCGGGTGAAGCCCCACCTCAGCCAGCGCACGCGCTGGAGAGCAAGGGAGGGGCGCGCGGCGCAGCCGTTAGGGCAGGCGCGTGCTGAGCGTTATCTGGAGGGCAGCAGTGGCCGTTACCTGAGGCGAATTCGAGCTGACTGCTACCCGAGGCGGGAAGTCCTGTGAAGATTCCTGCAGCGAGGAGTAGCTTCGACAGCTCTGAAGAGCTAGGCTACCCCAGTGACCGTCCCGGGCTGAAAACCAGACCAAGCCTTTCCTCACGCTTAGTTCTGAGGAGACAAATGCCCAGGACTAAGGAGAACCGTTGAGCAAGGCTTTTAATATGCAGCCGGCTGTGCTAAGCAGATTGCAGTACCACCTAAGACAAGGCAAGGGTTTACTTCTGCATTGATTAATGCATTATTGATTTTCTAAGGCTCACAAAATAGTAAGGGGTGGGAGTGACCTCTGGGGATCATCTTGTCTAACCCTCTTGCTAAAACAGGCTCCCCCAGAGGAGGTTTCCCAGGAGTTCATCCAGGTGGGTTTTGAAAGTCTTTAGAGAAGGAGACTCGATGATGTCTCTGGGCAGCCTGTTCCAGTACTCACACTCATACAGTGTTTACAGCCACAACACATCTAGGGTGATTAAAAACTCTTCTGCCTTCTCACATGGATGTTCAGATAAAATAAAAAATAAGTCTTCCTCACTTTTCTGGGTGGGCTGCTAGTAGGACCTGACAGTCACTGTGCTTGGGAAGGTTTGAAGAAAGAAACAGAGGTTTATTTTGTATGTTTCAGGAGTCCTTAAGACTTTACATATCTATAAGGCTGAGCATCACACAAAACAAAGGCAGATTCTGCCTAAATAGACACGTTTTAGAAAGAAAAAAACAGATTACAAAGGGAGAGGTGACTTAAAATAACCAAAGAGGTATGTTGTTGACTGAATCTCGAGAATCCCCGAGTTTGCTTCCCTTGGGAGCAAATGCACATGACAAATGCACGTATAATCTGATTAGTATGCAATGTATTATTGAACTTTGGGAAAAGGTCCTACATTTATAGGCCAACTGATAAGACCTCCACTGTTGGATATGGTGTGAAGGACTGAACTGGATAAATCTTGTCAACTTTTCCAGTTATTCATTGTTGAGTCATTCATATATTTAAACTGGTGCTTCTCACTGTGGAAATGTATATAGAAGGCTCAGCAAGATGTAGAAAAAGCAGTATTAGCAGGAGCCCAGGTCTTCCGGGCCAGGGAACAGGGAAGTGGCTGCAAGTGTTTTCTGCAAGTTTTTATGTCAGTCAGAGAACAACAATCTCTGATTGCTGGCAGCAGGTCAGTACCTGTGGGACAATAGGACAACTGAAAATGAAGCAAAGAAAACAACAACGTTTATACCTGCAGCTAGATCTTAGTCCCTTAGCTTGGTCACCCTGTACAAGAGGATTACATGGAAACAGGCATCTAAAGGCATCAAAACTTTTGCAGTTGTTTTTATTGTTGTAGTGGCTATTACAAATATAGCTACTGTGTGAGGGAATTAATGTGAAGCCTTGTTTGCTCATCTGAGCTAGACGTTAAAGTCACTGTGATCTGCATTCTTTTTGCATGCTGACAAAGTTCCTCTGTCCTGTAAACAAATTGTGCCAATGATTTGCCCAAGCTTCAGACATACAATGTGCTAAGAAAAGGCAGTAGCGAGGTTAAAGAGTCCCAATATATGCCATTTAAAGTCATCATGTATTTTCAGGAATAAATGCTAATGAAAATATATCCTGATGGTTTCCAGGCTTCCAGCAAATTATCAGTGTACCTAAGAAAGACATGTTCTAGCAGTTCAGTTCTTTGTGAGAATGTTGCTCGTCACCCTTTTTTTCCCCTCCCAGATATGGGAAGACTAAGATGACCTCCCTTGATCCTGAAGAGGAGACTTTTGGTCTGGCACGGCAAGGGTCAGGCAGTGAATATTCTGACTTGGAAGAGGAATAGAGGGGCCCTGCCTTTGGCCAGGAGGATGAAAGGGACAACCAGGTGTATTGGACCATGTGGATTCAGTGACCTGACACATCAAACCCACTGAAGTACAAAGCTCTGGCAGACAGTGGTGCACAGTGTATGCTGGTACCATCAGGGTATGACAGAACCCATCTGGATCTCTGGAGAGACAGACGGATGCCAGGAATTATATGTACTGGAAGCTGAGGTGATCTTAACAGGGGACAAGTGGGAAAAGCATCCCATTGTGACCAGCCCAGAGGCCCCTTCTATCTTTAGCATTGACTACCTGAATACAGGGTACTTCAAGGACCTAAAGGGATAGTGATGAGCTTTTGGTGTAGCCGCTGTGAATGCAGAGAAGATTAAACAGCTATCTACCCTGCCTGGCCTCTCAGAAGATCCCTTTAATGTGAGACTGCTACAAATTGAAGAACAACAGGTGCCAGTTGCTATGAGGACAGTGCACCGATAGCAGTATCCCATAAGCAGACTCTCTGACTCCCACCTATGAGCTGATTCATCAACTGGAGAGCCAAGATGTCATCAGTAAAACCCACTCACCTTTTAATAGCCCCTTATGGCGAGTACAAAAGTCTGATGGAGAGGGGAGGTTAATGGTAGATTACAGTGGCCTGAACAACGTGATGCCACCACTGAGTGCTGCTGTACCAGATATGTTAGAGCTACAGTATGAAATGGAGTCAAAGGCAGCCAAGTGGTACGCTACAATTGATGTTATGGTTATAGTCAGCTTGTCAGCTTCTCTATCAAGTAACTCAAAAAAACCCCATTTTGAATGGGGCCTTGAGCAACAACAAGCCTTTGAGCACACAAACCAAGAGATATAGCTCGTACAGTAGCTCTTGGGCCTATTAGGACAGGACCATCTGCGCACAATGTACTCTACACAGCAGCTGGGGAGCATGGTCTCTCCTGGAGTCTCTGGCAGTGAACATCAGGAAAAACTCAACATCAACCATTAGGGTTTTGGAGCCAGGTGTATCAGGGATCAGAAACCCACTAGACCCTGATGGA
Organism: Megaceryle torquata; assembly: GCA_024611175.1. Classification (NCBI taxonomy): domain Eukaryota; kingdom Metazoa; phylum Chordata; class Aves; order Coraciiformes; family Cerylidae; genus Megaceryle; species Megaceryle torquata. Next base: position 99,918 of record JANIJG010016822.1, read on the forward strand.
AAAAGAGATATTTGGAGCATATGAAGGGATTTGAGCCACTTCAGAAGTTGTTGGTACAAAGGCAAATCACTTGGCACCACAATTGCCTGTGCTTCATTAGATGTTCAAAGGAAACATTCCACCTACACATCATACAACCAGTGCAACATGAAGCAAATGGGTAATGTTGATCATACATTGAGCTCATTGGAAACCCAGCCATCCAGGGATCCTGAAAGAGATCATGGACTGGCCAGAAGGCAGAGATATTGGAGCACTGCCTGAGGAGGTGACTCGTGCCCAAGAGGCACCACCATGTAATGAGCTACCAGATGAAAAGTGTTATGCTTTGTTTACTGATGGATCCTGTCATGTGGTAAGAAATCATTGGAAGTAGAAAGCTGCTGTGTGGAGTCCCACACAGCAAGTCATTGAGGCCACTGAAGGAGAAGGCAAGTCAAGTCAATTTGCAGAAATTAAGGTGATCCAACTAGCCCTAGTGATTGCTGAATGAGAAAAGTGACCAGTGCTCTATCTCTACACTGACTCCTGGATGGTGGCAAATGCCTTGCGGTGGTGGCAGGCTGTGGGAGTGGAAGAAAACCAATTGGCAGCACAAAGGTAAACCAATCTGGTCTGCTGCGTTGTGTCAGGACATCGCTGCCCAAGTGGAAAACATCACTCTAAAGGTGTGTCATGTAGATGCTCATGTGCCCAAAAGCCGTGCCCCTGAAGAACGCAGAAACAAGGAACAGGTAGACAAGGCTGCCAAGATTGAAGTAGCTCAGCTGGACCTGCTCTGGGAGTGTAAGGGTGAGCTATTTGTAGCTTGATGGGCCTATTGGCACATCTAGGGAGAGATGCAACATACTGATGGGCTCATGATCGAGGGGTGGACCTGACCATGGAGGCCATCACACAGGTCACTCATGAATGTGAAACATGTGCTGCAATTAAATGAGCCACAGGAATAAAGTCCCCCTGGAACAGAAAGCGGTGGATGGGTTTTCGATATGCTGAGGCCTGGCAAATTGACTACATGGGCCCACTGCCATGAACACCAAGTATGTGCTACATACTCACCATGGTGGAAGCAACTACTGGTTGGCTCAAAACACCCTGTAAAAGATGCCACTGCCTGAAACACCATCTTAGGCCTTGAAAGGCAAAATTTGTGACAACATGGTACTGCTGAAAGGATTGAATCAGACAACAGGACACATTTCCAAAATAACCTTATAAACTCTTGGGCAAAGAAACACGGCATTGCGTGGGTGTATCACATCCCATATCACCCACAAGCCTCCAGAAGATTTGAAAGATATAATGCACTATGCTGAGAGCAGTGAACAATGGGGGATGGAAGCGCTGGGATATAAATTTAGCAGAAGCCATTTGTCTGGTTAACAGCAGAGGACCTGTTAACCATCCTGGTCCTGACCAAACAAAACCCCTATGTACAGTGGGAGGACATAAGGTCCCTGTAGTGCATACAGGGAAGTGGATGGGGAAGGCAGTATGGGTTGCTCCTCCCTTGGGAAAGGGCTGTCTTTGCTCACAGACCTGGGTATACTTGGTGGGTCGTGGGAGGAAGGGAAGACCAGATGTATACCTCAAGGAAACTTAACCTTAGGGGAAAAATAAAAATCTGTGATGTGAGTTGTATGTTGCTGAAAGTGCAGCAAAGAGTGGATTTTGCCAAGAACTGTACGAGTGTAATGATCACCCAAACCTAGCCATTGTTGGTGCCCAACAATCAAATATACTGCTTCTCCTGTCCCAAACATCCATCCTGACAGATGGGGCCCAAGTTATCACCTGTTTGTGAACATCTGGAGGAGTGGAGAAAACCCATGTTAATGGGGGAATAATATCTATCTGTTAAAGGAGAGGGGATAGTAGTTAATGAGAATGTATTCATCTGTATGTTGGGTATAAAGACGGTTTAGAGTTTGTAGGTTAAGGTGTAAGTCTTGGTAAGGAATTTCAGTGATTTGAATTAGATATGATGGAATAGTTAAGATGTATTATCTGGGGCCTGAGCATGATGCAAATGGTACGGAATAAGGGTTGGCGATTGCACTGGGACTGAGATGGAGCTCATTTTCCCCATAGCTGCCCTCCCAGTGCTGTGCTTTGCATTGAGAGCTAGAAAGGAGCTGATAATACACCCCTGTTGTGGCTACGGCCAAACAGGGCTCGCACAGCACTGAGGCTGCTGTTTCAGCATTCCCCCTGCACTGGGGTGGGGTGAACAAGATCTTGGGAGGGGACACGACTGGGAGAGCTGACCCAAACTGACCAAAGGGATATTCCATGCCATATGATGTCAGCTTAACTATAAAAGCTGGAAAAAGGAGGAGGAAGGGTGGCAGGGCATCCACTTGTCCTCCAGAGCAGCCACTGTGCACATGGAGCCCTGCTTTCCAAAAAGGGGACAGACATTGCCTGCTGATGGGAAGTAGATAATAAATCTTTCTTTTGCTTCCTTCTTGCACAGCCTTGCTTTGCTTTTCACTAAACTGCCTTTGTCTTAACCTACAAGTTTCATCTTATTTTCTTCCCCCTGGTCCAGCTTTGGGGAGGGGGGTTGATAGAGCAGCTTGATGGGCACCTGGTGTCCAGCCAAGGTCAAACCACCACAATCAGTGCACCTGAGAAGGACATGTTCTAGCAGTTCAGTTCTTTGTGAGAATGTTGCTCATCAGCCTTTCTTTCCCCTCCAGAGAACTTATGCAAGACTCAGTTACCAATTCAAGAAACATTTCCTAAATGTATGCACAAACATGTTTTAAAAATCACCGTGTTTAATGCATATGCCCATAGTTTACTCCCCTAAAGTTGTTCATGTGCATTTTAATACCCATCATGTTACCCTGAGCAGTTAATCCAATGTTTTGTAGTAAATGGTGTCCTTTCTGTTATTTCTTAATTTCATTTTGAGCAAAACCATTCTTCTGTTGAGCTGTTTTCCCTCAATATGCATTACACTAGAAAGTGCCTTATTTAATTGTGTAGCATCTCTGCACTTTGCCAGGTGCAGAGATTGTTTCTTAGTTGCATCAAATGCAAATCTGAAAATGGTTCTTTTGGCCATGTTTATCACAGTCTCTGGCATTAAAAGGGGAAAATGTCAAGTTACTTTAGCCAAGTGAAGCTATGTAGTAATCTATCTAAATAACAATACTGTAATATCAGAACCATAACACATTTTAGTACTGGATGCCAGAGAACATTAATCATTATCTTACACTGTATATGCTACACACTTTTAAACTTCATATGAAAATGCAGTTACTTAAAAATTATGTTACTTTGATCTGACACACAGACTTAAGCATTTTTAAAAAGGGAATATAATAAGCAAGAAAGATGTTTGACAGGTATACTTCTTAAGGCAAAGGAGTCCTGATCTGATCTTTTAGCCACAGGCAACCTTTCTTAATTTAATTACAATCCTTGTTTGCCAGAATAATCATAATGAAGTTGTTTATTACTTGTCCATTCAAATATCATATTCTGCCAGCTAAGTAATAAAAATCATGATTTAAGTTACAAAACAGTATGCAGACCAAACACTTGAAAGCGACAATTTCTAGGCTAGATTTTGTAACTAAAATTATCCTGCAATCAGGTGGTGAGTACATTCACAGAAGAGAGAATTCATGTGAAACCACTCAGTAGCCTAAAAAAAAAAAAAAAAAAAATCATTTAAATAATGTAACTTTCTTAAGAGCTTGATTTGTATTTAAGGCTATTATGAAAGGTATGAAAATAGCATTGCATTGTTCTACAACATTAGTATCTCCAACATAAAGCAATCCATTTAAAACCATACAAAATGGCTAATACTGTTATTGCTGTCCTTCGTAACTTAGTGTCATTTAATTCATTTCACCCCTAAGAAATGACCTTTTCTGTGCATATCCCCGCCTTTTTCCACAAATCCCCAGAGTGACAGAATCTCATCGTAATCCCATTTCCATTTAGATGTTAAGAAAAGCATTGTAGACATTAGAGGAAATAAGTAATCATAATGGAAAGATAATAATATGTTTATGAAATCTGGATTTTATAATAGCAAATTGAAAAATTACAATAGTATTTCAAGCCACTGAAGGTCAGTGTAACTAAGAGTGCAAAGCCATCATCAAGTGGTTTTAAATTTTCATAGTTTAGATTCTTTTTTAATACAGAACATCTCTGTTTCAGAGCACACCTCTCTTCTGAGGAAATTTCATATCTATCTAGCAATCATAAAATCTAGTGTTAGAAGTAGTAGTTGTTTGTAAGGAAAAGCCACACTAGAAAAATATCTAATGTATTTTATCTGTCTTTTAAACAGACCTTAAAACACAGGACAGGATTTTTGTAAAAAAAGTCCTGTATTTCAGAATTACATATCCTTTCATCAGTCTCTAGCAGATGGACAATGTATTCCCCTTCATCAGTCTTTAGCAGGTGGATGCTGTAGCCTGAGAGGTGTCCCAGCGCAGAGGAATATGTGAGGCCCAGGCCTGCTGAGATCCCAGAGATCTTCAATTGGCCTCACTTGCCATCAGTATTTATAGGGTCATGAGGTGATTGACTTTGGGCAAAACTAGGCTGTTAATTTTCCACTGCGGCTAACAATCTCCCAGAGATTGGG
>JANIJG010016823.1:0-21858 GCA_024611175.1 Megaceryle torquata
AAAAAAAATTAGGGGACAAAAAATAAAACAGAATGTTTAAGAGAAGAAAGATTAACTGCCTTGAGTTATTTAGAAAACTTTTTAAGGAGAATTGAAGCTATTTATTTAATTTTTTAAATGTGTTACTATTAAATATTACTTGTTTTGTAGGAAAAGTTTTCAAAGTCTGGACCAACTTTCAGCAGAAGTTAGTCTTTCTCAGTCCTCTCTGGATCCAGGTCACTCACAGGATGGGAAGCAGGATGGAATGAACTTACTAAATGAAGGTACAGAGCCAGGCTAGTGGTTTGATTTTGTTTTGTTCTTCATAACTCTGTCAGTCCCTGTGAGATGAATTTTCAGTGTGAAGAAAACTTGCATTGAACAGCATGTTTTTTCATTGTTATGCAAATGTACCAAGTACTATATTTCAAATAAGATTGGATTTATGAAGATGCCCACCCCGCCAAATACTTAAGACTTTGTGCCTCAAATATGGTGCATATCTTCCTTCTCTATCACAGAGCCAAGACAATTCAGACACCAGGAGAATCTTCTGTCATCTTACTGATGCAACTCAAATCTTTTGAGCTTTCTAAGTGTCCTTTATTGTTTCTTAAAAGCCAGATTAAAGGCACTGGGTTTGCAACTACCACTGTCATTCTTACATCTTGCATTCAACATTTATCTGTGGAAATGCAGTCTGGCTGTGTTTCTGTTAAAATACTGAGACATCATATGAATATAAATCTCATCTATGCACACTCTTTCAAAATCTTTACACTTATCAAAGTTTAGCTGCTCCATCTTGTGGGCATTTGTGAAATGCAGGAAGACTTCTGAAATAGTATTTTGGGTACAGAACATAAATGACTATAAAAAAATCCTTTTGTATCTAAGCAAATGTTAACTTTAAATAAGCATAACAACACAGAGCCTTAATAGTTCATAAGTGTAGAATTTCTTGGTTTTAAAATATCAAGGATGTAAAAGTTAGAACTTTTTTTAACAGTCTTAAAATCTGAATTGTTCTGAGATAGCTGAGAAAGTAAAATAGAATCAGCATGGCTATTATAAAGAGAATTCTTGTGCAGATCTGCTTTCAGCTGGGTTTTTGTACTATTTTTCATTTTAAGTTCTGCTATTTTCTGGAAATTAAACTCTGTCAAAACCACAAATAAAAATAATTCAGGTTTTGATTTTAACACTGTCTAAGGACAAAGGTAGCTTAACATCTCACTTCCAAATTAGTGAGATTTATCAGTACCTAAGCTTTCATATAAATGGGGTCTTGCTGTTAAGATACCTCTGGGTGGCAGTTTTAATTCAAATACTAGAAGTGAACTTTCGCATTGTTATTCAGCCCACTCATGTAGTCAGACTTTAGGTTTACATTTGTTGAAATCAAGGGCCATGCCCAAACAGTGTTACACTGTTCTTTGTGTATTTTATGTTTTCAAATTGAAGGGTAGCTTTTATGGGAAGAAAGATTTTTCCAAAAATGAAAACTTTTTCAAAGAGCTATTCTAGTTAAATCTTTAGGGAAGGCTATTCAGTCACTTGAAAAAAGAGGTGACAAAATCTACTGGAAACTGCTAACAAGAGTCAGAAATTATGCAAGAAAACTGTGCATCCCTTTTATTTTATTTTTTTTCCATAATGACTTGTGCACAGTTTGGGTTCTTTGGTTTTTTTTCTAACACCCTTCTCGTGAGAATAAACCTGTTTTGTCAGGAACGGGAAATACAGTTTTAAGAAATGCTGCTTTATAGATGTGAGTTTATAAAAGCAGCTTGAGGTGATCTTTTCTGTTCTGCAGGTGAGCCAGAAGGATGAAATAGGGAGATGTTGGTAGATTTTTTTTTTTTTATTATGTAACATTAGCAGAGTTGGCATAAAGTAACTTGAATGGATATCTTAAGAAGAGAAGACATAAATTATCCAATGCAGTCTTATACCTATAGGTGTGTTTCATGTTAACTGTCAAGTGTATTTGTATGACAGGGCAGATAATTAGACTGCCATTTGTGCAATGTGGGGCTTTTTCCAGCGGTCAAGGCCTAATGCAATTCAAATTACCAAGTTTTTAAAACTAAAAGAATTTGTTTTAAAGGAATATATCTCAATTCCAGTTAATTCTACTCCTTTCTGAATGATTTAAAATTAGACCTCTGGTACTGATGTTGTATTAGTAATGTCATTTCAATTTATGTATAGGGTACTCAACTAAAACTGATGCCTGAATTAGTGGCTCCAGTTCACTGTATAATTAGTGGAACCTCTGAATCTCCCTCTGTAGGAGCCTGACTGCAGCCCAGCCTGTAATGCACAGGTAGGGCTTTCCTTACCACCCGGACAGGGAAGGTGTGACTTAATGTGTCTTCCTAACTGGATTTCTGAAGAACATGTGTGCCAAAGCAGTAATATGTAATTCATAATAGTGTAAATGAAACAATTTTTTCTATTCCCTTGTGTTTTTTTGCAGTCAGGTGATCTTGTGCCATGAAAATTACTACCTTCATTCTTGTTTTTCCTAACAGGGAAGGAAGACACTCCATCTTTGCTTGGTCTTTGTGGCTCTCTTACATCAGTAGCAAGTTACAAATCTCTCACAAGTCTGAAATCGAGTGAATATCTTGCAAGTCCCACAACAGAAATGACAAGTCCAGGCTTAACACCATCTTGAGAGACACACAAGAAGGAACAGCTTTGTGTTGTAGGCACTTGGTTTATGTTCCATAAAATGACTTGCAATGAAGACTGCTAGTTAAAAAAATAATCTTCCTTACTTTTTCTTTTCATGGTTACCTGTTTAGTTCACAACTTCTGTCAGTTTTCATTCACTTTTTTTTCCCCCCAGAGGACTTTTCATATTTTCTATTTTAGTCTTGAATTATTTAAAGCTTTTGGTCAGGTACAGGACATAACCTGATGTTTATGAGTGATTTTTAAAATGAAACAGTTGGAAATCAGCTCCCTACTTAACTGCCACGACCTTTGTTTCTCCTTGCAATGGCCTGGCCCTACTCTAGCCACGGTGCTTCTCTGCTGTGCTTTAAATATCTATCAACTCTTGCAGAACAGACAGGGAATCCTTAATGCCGGTATTTGTAGGCAAATTAAATATTTTACCTAAATATCCAGCTTTTCATCTGTGTATGTTGTGTAGGACCTCAGAGAGCGTATTTAACCCGTCAACAGCTCTTCTCAAGTTGACTCAATGTCAGACTTTGCATTCCCGTTAGTGTCATGGCACTTAGGAGATGTCCAGATCGCACTGAAACATTAATTCTTGAAGTTGCATGTAACAAATGTAAGTTGATCGTATAAATCAAGCATACTTAGCAATTTGTAAATGTCGAGGAAACTCACTAAATGCTTTGGAGTGACTTGAGTTACAGATAATCAAACATTTTAAGAGAAATTTCTTGGTTTATTTGCCTTGCTGGAAAGATGGGGGATGGTGGGATTAGCACCTTGGGAACTTTGGATTGTGTGGTTATTGGCAAGATGCAGAGGAGAGTGAAAAGGAGAAAACAAAGACAATGTAATGACAGTATTCTCATGTAAGAGATTTTTCTCATTCCAGTAGTAGTGCAATAGGTATTTTTCTTGAGTAGGTAATACGGCAGAACCTATTCAAGTCAGTTTTCTGGAATTACTTGCCATTGATTTAAATTACTGATAGAAAAAAAAAAAAAAAGATAAAAAGGAGACATTTTTTAAATGAAACTATCTTTCCAGATTACCCTACAGTTTCAAAGTTTGCAAATTAATTTTTGAATTGCAAACTATATTCTTAATTCTTTGTAAGATACAATGGATCCTTTATCTATGAATTTTGCTAATCAAGTTAATGCTTATCAGTATGATTAGTAACTTTTTAAAAAAACTTAAATGCATGTAAGTACATTGTATTTATAAATGCTAGGGAAAACGCTTTTTTGTGCCAAAGAAATTTCATAAATTGTTTACATAAGTAGCTGCAATACAAGACAGATTTTTAATTATTGCTTACTCTTAAGTGTTTACAGTATGTCACTACCCTCTGTACTGTTTTAGTTGACGGTACCTTGGCACTACTACTATTATCTGGTCACCTCAGGGTGGGCTTGAAAGAAAGAGGATTAATTCTTACCTTCACTAACAGCTAGAGGAAATGTTTAGCCTTTGTAACTATGAGGCTACACATCTCTGGAACTCAAGGCACTGTTGGACTTACCTGGAGGAGGTTCAAGATACATCTCAACCCTCCAGTCCACAGTGCTGGAGGTCATTGCACCATGGCAGGGTAAACAGCTATTCATGCCGTTTTAATGCAGATTTTTAAAGCAGCTTAGCAAAATCCACCAGACCTTGTCTTTCAAGCCCTCGTGTACCCACACAGTTAATTTCCCTGTAATAAAGTCTGACCGTTAAATCCTTTCATACGCTGTCAGAATGTCCATTACTTCATCTAACTTTTATATTCTGTTATCACATTAAGCACCTGTTCTCTCATGGCAGTTGAGTAACATTATTAAATACTAATTTGTAAACTAGAGATGCATTTTTACTACAAACATGGTGAGAGAATCTGGATTCCACAAGTTAACACTCTACATCAAGGTACAGTGATTTAATTGGTCTTGTTTGCTGTTGCATACTTCTACGTCCCGCTACATCCAGTGTTTTGGAGGGGGCTATAATCATGATCTTCAGTCATGTTCGCTTGATGGCTCTTTTCTTGGAGCTACTGGTGTGAAATCCATGTGTCATTTAACTGAAGTCTTTTATGTAGTCTGACACCATTGTGAGGTTTTGGGTGTCATTTTGTGCATGAGAAATCAGTTGTGTGTGTCTTTCTCAGTTCTAAGCATCAATCATTTTTCAAAAAAAAAAAAAAAATTGAAAAAATGCCCAAACTGTATGTTTCGTTGCCTTGACGTTCCATAAATGTTGCATGTAAATTAAACATTTTGTATCATCACTAATTACTAGTTTTTGTCTCTGTTTTAATCATACAGGATAAAAGTAAGACCATTCAGAAAATTACAGTATTACTGAGCTTGTAGCAAAGTATTTTCTTGCAAGACAGAGACTTTGTTTTTGTTGCTGTATTTCATTCTGTCTGGTCCAAAATCTGCCCTTACTACTTTCGTTCTCTTAGGCGGAGTTCGTAGGTTGTAATGTAAAATGACTTTGAAAATCACAGTGGGGGAACCCGTTGCCTGCCCCAAATGCTCTAACTGTACTTAATGTCTTTACAACTACAGCATTTTTCAGTGTGTGATGAATTTTCACCAAACACATGCTGGGATATGTTCTTCACAGTATAATAGGATTGAAGTGCACTTCTTGGACAAAGCACACCCAAAAGTCGGTGTCTCAATGACCTTGTTGCTGAGTTGTACCAGCACACCCCCTTACTGAAACAGGCAAAAAATAAAATTCAACCACTTTATTAAGAACACATAAAAGAGGAGGTATAGTGAGGGTAGTTAAAAATAATTGAAATTTAAGAAATTATGGAGAGGAAGCTCTGGTTCAGTAGTCAAGTGCCTGTGGGCAAGGGAGATGCTGTGGCTGTTCACACCATGAGTTTGCAGCACAGCATCACAGGCAGTGGCTGCATCTCTACCACTTAACTACATGTGCTCATCCCTTCAGACACACACGGCTGAGTCAAACAGGCATTGAAGCTCCTGCGCTTATGCAAGCAAACACAGCCTTCAAAACCAGGTGAGCCCACACAAACTCTGTATGGGGAACAGCACTCCCTAGCAGGGAGCCTGGCTCTGCCTTGGAGCTCTGTGACAGTGACAGCTTGTACCTGCTAAAAACAGGGAAGGGAGCGTTCCTCCAGAACACCTGTACAGGCAGTTGGCTTCAGTGCCTGGGTGTGCTTTAATTTCTTAGAGTATTACCTTAAACTAAAAAGCCACTGCAGATCCTATCAATGTATTTACTATGCTCATGGTGAGCACAATGTATTTTGTTCAGTTTGATCTAAAGCATTTTTCACTTTAAATAAACCCGAGAAGCTGAAGACTATTTTATAATACACATTTACAAAAAACAGATTGCTGAGAATAACAAACGTGCAAAAATTTAACGTGTATTAAGCAAGAATAAATAAGCATTTATTGAATTCATTCTGTATTAACCTCCTTATGAAGGAATAATCATATCATACAAATGTAAGCCCAAAACATTTTCTAAACATAATTTTAAATACCCAACAAAAATTTTTAGTCAGCCTGAACATGAACACAGTGGCTGTGGTTAGTCCTTATTGCTATGTCCAGCCTCAACCTTTTTTCCCTTTTAATCATTACCGAAGAACAGTAAGCACCTTTTTTTTTAATTATTATTATGATTTGTTTGGTTTCATTTGTTGTGGGGTTTTTTTGTTTGGTTTTGTTTCTTGGTTTGGTTTGGGTTTTTTGTCTACCTTTCTTTTTTTCTCTACCTGCAAGAAAAGTCACAAGATCTTCAATGCCACTTTAAGGGCCATGCGTGTTTTCTTATGTTATTTATCCTTTGTGAAATGTTGAAACTTTGTGAAAACTTAAAAATGAAGTTGTATTTACATACCAAATGTACTGGCAGAAATTCACTGGGAGTTTTCTAGAAAGCACCTTGACGGATTCAAATTTGTCACAACTTTCACCTTACATTTTTTACTTCATACAATCAGATGAAGGATGTTGGTTCATTTTTTCATTTAAATGGGTGAAGAAAGACTTTCCATATTCATATGTGCTGATCATTATGGCACAAGCAGGAGCAACTTTAAATAGCCGTGGAATCATACCTGCCCAGAAGAGAAAATATTCACTATCAGTTGTTTTCAGACTGAAGTGCTGTAGTACCATTTAGTGGTCAGAATATATTGGTACCATAGTATATCAGTGCAGAACTGGGATTCTACCTGTCTGCATTCCTCAAAATACTGAAATCATTGGCTGTTGGTATTACCACCATAATAACCTTACATGTTCACCTGTGCCATCCAGCGTGGCCTGCCTGCCTCAAATCCATCATGTCTCTGCCCCTTCTGTCTCTCCACAGAGATAGAGCACCTTGACCTGTGGGGCTGCTTTCCTCTAGCACAGAAGAGGTGGCCTTGGGGGAGCAGACTCTGTGCCCTCCTCTAAGTGTCAGTGAAAACTTGCTGCTCATGTGAGACAAGCAGAGGCTTGTGACCTCTCAGTGGGACCACAAGAAGTTCAAGAATCCTGTAATCCTGAAATGAATAAAGTCAGGGATGACAGGGCTCAAGTACCATGCTGGAATGTCTCTTACTGTTGTTCATTTAAGTATGAACTACTAATACGCTGTTAATGTCAGTACCATTTTAATCTCAATATCTCATAATTTCCTCCTTAGGCTGCCAGTCACACATGACAACACATGTCCATTACAAAGGACTTCTGTGTATAGCAACAACAGAATTCTGTGCCAGCCACTCAGCTGAACAGGACAACAGCAGCCCCATGCATCAGGGAGAAAAACATGGGAATCTCTTCCCCTACAGCCTGGGAGAAGGGTGTGGGGGGAGCCGAACAAGTACCAGGGAAGTAAGAAATCTTTAGGAGTTGAGCATCCCAAGGCAGACACACAGCAAGTCAAGAGCACTTTGTGACTATGGGCATTTTATACACATTTAAGGCTAAATTTTCAGTCTCCAGTTGCCATACATAGAAAGAAGGATATTCAAAACCAAAACACTTTAAAAGCAGTTTAGTTAAGTGATACTGGTTTAGTCTGGTGATATGTGGGCTAGTAAATTTTTGATAGAACTAGAATGTATGTATTCAACAGAGGCAAAGTTTCACCCCCAGGTAAAGGCTTGCTCTACTTTAATGAATGATAGTAGTTCTTCACAAACAGATATGAACCAGTAATCAGAAGTCTTGAGGATGCATCATCAGCATAAACAATCACACTGTGAGTATCCATTTGCACTGTAAGGCAAGTTACTCAGTTCATGTGGCAGCACTCCCAGATTGCCGTTGTGCACACCTGGGTACACAGGGGGGAAAATGCCCAGTGCCACCTGAGTTGCTTTTGGTTTTAGTTACCAGACTGGCAACTAGAAAAACAAGTTGTCTTCTATGGCTACTTAGGTAGGACACAGTGGTTGAGAATGTAAGAACTCCAGTTTCTGGGAAACCAAACCTTTTCTTCCTGTTTTACTTGACAGAGCATGCCAGGTAGAAACCTGTGGCAAAAGTCCAGCAGGATCCATGACAGCTGCTGCCAAATATCTACAACTATCCATATCATTCTCCAAGACAATATTCTGGGATCTGGCTAAATCCACTATGAATTATTGAAAGGACTAGTGATTATTTCAGAGGGGAGTCAATTATTTTTGGTAACTACAGCAGTGGAATGGTCCCTGAAAGACCTTTAGAATTAAAATAAATCCTCAGTTTCAGGATAAGGTAACAGTGAGGGACTTCTGCTCCAGTGCTGCAATGTCATTTTTTTTGGTCACACTTGCCAGCTCACAAAGTCCCTCTTCTTGCCAGGGCAGTTTTGCTGTGCAGTGACTCATAAGTCTCATGAGGTCTCAGGAGCCTGTATGATCACTCCTTGATGCCAGAAAGTACTCTTACAATAGAGCCATAATGGTGAAAATAAGGAGGACTAATACTTCCTGGTGGACCTCTCAGGAAGATGGACGGCTTTGTTGCTGGAGGTTTTGAGTTAGTACCAAGAATTAGGTCATACAATTTGGTAGGGCTCACTGGTTTCTGAGAGTTTCAAGGATTTGAAAAAACACCAGAATGTATTTCTGGGAGCTTATTTTCTGTTTTGTAAATAATTTTACAGAGTTTAAATGGACAAAAGATATCTTATGATGATCAGGGATACATCTGTGCTGGTCAGCAGTAGAAATAACTTCTGCACATAGTACAGGGCTAAAAGGTGATCTTTGACAAAGCTATCAAAAGATTAAAAGGTGGTCTTTAAGACAGTCCACACAAGCATTAAAATAAAATACATCAAGGACTCACACAGCTAAATGGGCGTCTGAACAGGGACATTCTGTCTTAATGGCTCAGAGGAACTGAAACACCAGCTACATACTAAACTATGCACTGATGTGCTGAACACTGAGCACAGCTGGGCAGCAGTAGTCCCTCAATAGATTCAGTGAGGGTAAGAAGGTCATGTGAGATGTGTACACTTGTGTGAGTACACATGAGATAATGTAGAAGTAAAATCTAAAGCCTCCGTGACTCATTTAGAACTTGTTAAATTGTCAATATTTAGTTTCTTCATCTGATTAAACATAGGAATTTAACAAATATTTAAAATAATCTTTCTAGTTTGATATAAAATTTCAAGGAAAAAAAATCTTGGGAAAACGTTGTTGCACAAAAGTCTTGAATATTACACAGTATTTGACATAATTACAAATACTGATATAATTGCCATATCTTCCAGTCCCCTGTAAAAAACTGCATCAAAGCCCAACTTAAAATGACTGCAATGTAGAGTAGATGGGGTCTACCCTGGGCCTAGTGTGCCACAGTTCTGACAGCATTTTATTATGCAAATTTACTTCAAATATCTTTTCCATACTCAGAATTCTTCGGTTCTCACAAATGTGTCTTCTTTAAGAAGGGAGACAGAAAAATACTACTGTACCACCAACTTTACCAGTCTAGAAACAACCTCCATGCTGCAGCTTCCAGACTTACAGGTTATTAAATTTCCTTTGTACCAATACCAATGCTTTCCAAAAAAAGCATTTTCCCAAGCATTACAGTTTAAGAAATCAATACACTATTTACATTTGGAAAAAAAAATATATATTTTCTGAACTGAACCTTCTCCTACTATTTTTCATTACCAATGCAGCCATATCTGTCAAGTCCAATCCCTCTATTTTTCAAATAAATCATGTCAATCTTGGACAGATGTAGCTTAGGAACTCATGAAGAGATTACCAAAATTCTTTCTGGATGTTTGCATGTCTGTTGCTTTATATATGCAAACTATTGCATAACTCAGTGTGTTCACTGGGATATTATTTAATTTATGCATGTTAACATTTATAATCACTTGTTACTGATCAAAAACTTTCTCTCTAGTTTGAGGTTTTTAGAAAGATATCAAAAGATTTACCAGCAAATAATCCAGTAATTCCATTTTTAGCAACAATTTTCTTCATAGCTGCCCAGGTTGATGTACAGTCCCCCTGTGGAACTCAATAAAGTACAAGAAAACAGTGAATTAAGCTATGTACACACTGCCACAGAAACAGTCACTTCAGATGTAACTATTAGGTTTAATTAATTTTATGTTAATTTTATCCATGCTATTTATACAGGATGTTGAATTCATACAGTGTGCAAATACATACACTACTTAAGTTAAAATAGCATGACATGGAAAAACCTGTAGTAAGGCCCAGAGTAAGATATATGAACTGAGACAATATTCCTTAGTAGACTAACTCATATATCTGAAAAAAGTCAAGCAGCTTTCAAATGAGCCCGTCTTCCTCCACATCAACATGCATCCAGCTAAAAGATAATCACAATTAAGATTTTTACACAAGAACTTTCCTTTATGGTAAACTGAATCTAAAGGTTCGTGTTGAGAATTGGTATCATAAGAATGGATATAATAATAAAGATAGGAGACTACGCTTTACTTTTAAGTTTATATAAGTTAAATCCCTCAAAAAAAATTTATAATTTAATTGGAGAAAGTTTATGTCTATGAGATAGGGATCACAGTTCCCTGAATAGCTAAATCAGATTCCATCCGCAATCTAACTGCTGCAACATCAAGAAGCAGTCTGCACTGCAGACATATAACCTGCAATATGAAAGTGGCTAAGATTTTTTTTTTCCACATTAAAATTAAACCAGATTCATAGAATACATTCAGCAGGAACATCCTACAGCATCTGGAAGCCACAAAGTATTTTTGCAGACACAGAAAGACCGTATGTAGATGCAGTCAGTATCCAACTCTAACAGCAACTCAGTTTGTAAAGAATTAAACTAGTTCAAATTACAGATAACCATAATGAAATTTAAAATATATACTAATCTAGTTAATAACAACATAATAAATACATGACAGCTACCTGTGATTCAAAGTGGTGTTAGCAATGAATTCTTACATTCATCAGCACAAGGGAAATACAGAAACTATTTCTACTTAAAGTTTTTTTTATCTTTGTTCTGAAATGAAACATAAATGAAACAGGACACTGAGGTGCTGAAGTGTGTCCAAAGAAGGACAACAAAACTGGTGAAGGGTCTAGAGCACAAGTCTTATGAGGAGCAGCTGAGGGAACTGGGGTTGTTTAGCCTGGAGAAAAGGAAGCTGAGGGGAGATCTTACTGCTCTCTATAGCTGCCTGAAAGGAGGTTGTAGCGAGGTGGGAGTTGGTCTCTTCTCCCAAGTAAGACATGATAGGACAAGAGGAAATGGCCTCAAGTTGCATCAGGGGAGGTTTGGATTGGACATTAGGAAAAAAATCTTCACATAAAGGGTTGTCAAGTCCTGTAACAGGCTGTCTAGGGAAGTGGTAGAGTCACCATCCCTGAAGGTATTTAAAAGCCATGTGGATGTGGTGCTGAGGGACACGGTTTAGTGGTGAACTGGCAGTGATGGGTTAATGGTTGGACTTGATGATCTTAAAGGTCTCTTCCAACCAAAATGGTTCTATGATTCTATAATTATGCTTTTTCTGAGAATTACACCAGACAAAAATAAGTTACCTGAGAGAATGAAATCTCACGTCAAAAAGCAAGCACTGAATTTTCATTTTTCTTTCTGAACTTCAAATTAGTTTCTAAGCAGAAACATCCTTTTTACTAGCCTGTAATCTTCAAGCCATAGTCTAACATTTATTTAGGTTAACAGAAGTTCCTCACTGGTCCTCGTTCCAAGCGATGGAAAAAAACAAGGTTCCAGATACAATTTGAATTTGTATAAAATGCAGTGGTGCTCTACAGAACACATAATAAAATATAAACTTCCTTCCTCATTCATCCTATCAGCTCTAAAGATATTCAATAATATTCTCTCAAAAACAATTTCTTTGAAATCACACAAAAAGAAGGTAAAAATACACACAACCTGAGCAGAATGCTTTCTCTCTCTAGCCTAATATTTTACAAAAGAATATTGTTATGAAAGAGCAAGTGGTAGTGAATGCACAAGCATTTTATCATGTTATTTTTATCAACTCAAATATCTTTTTCAATAGATCACTGTTCACTTGAGCATTTTATAAGAAATTATAATTTTGGCTATTTAAATATAATTTACTTAAATGTATGTAAATTTGCAATTGGTCTATCTAAATGTAATTGCTCTGGGTTTTTTTGTTTATATTTTATACCATCTTATTAACCTAGGTGGTACTGAACTTGCACAATTTTCCCTCCTCCATGCCATCAATGAAATACTGTACTTACCCTTGGAGATAAGAAATATCCTATGCAGTGTTACAATATGGAGAAGAAAAAAAGGCCTTAGGGATAGACTTTTTAGATAAACTTTAAAAAAGACAAATATTTACTCAAACACTAAATTTTGCTTTTCCAAACATTATGGTTTGGGTTTTTTTCTCCTTACCAGCAACTTACTTTTTAATGTCTCACACTCCCAAAGTTGAGTCTGCCTATATGTTTTCACTACATCAAATGGCAGAGTTATGACAGCTGCAATCTATCAGGAAAATAAATCAGTTTTAATGTTAGAGCACAAACAATTAGGATTTACTTTTTTTAAATTGAAGTGCACACAATTTAAAACTAGATTTGATATTCCTGATTATTATTAAAGCCGGATTATTATTAAAAGTCTTGTGTATCTAATAAGCTTGAATGACAGGCCATGTGTATTTAAAGTAGATGCATCCCAAAACATACATTGTTTCAGAGAGAATCAGATAAAATCATATCTCTGTTAAATAGTTTAATAGTGATGATAATAATAGAGAGTAACACTAGAAACAAAAACACTCACAGAGCCAGATGCTGCTCCTGAAGTAAAAGCAATAAAAAATGTTGGTTCATGTGCACCAAATTCCTTGCACATCATCTTCTTGAAACCTTCATAATTATACCAATACAGTGCTATGGTTATTAAAAAATAAACTTGTATTACAACACATTTGTATGTCAAATAAAGAAATTATTTTATCAACTACAGATGTAAGAATTCTACTGTGGCAAAAAGGAGCAAAAAGAAACAGAAGCTGAAAGCAAAATAAAAAAAGTTCTCTGTGATGATCCCTTGTTTGCCAGATTCCAAATTTCTTCATGTGATCCAAATTAGCTGAATCATTTTGTCATTCCCATAAAGTAACCCCTACCTTAATACAATCTAACCCAAGCGCTACAAAATTCACATAACTTACTTATTTTAGAATTCAATTTAATACAAATCAAAGTGTAGGCTTCTCATTATTTTCTGTTTTCAGGCATATTTCATACATTTTGTAGATCTCACTAATTCTAAAAAAATGTGTTTCATACAAATTGAAAGGTTGCTCAGGACTGCCTCATACTTTTCTGGGGACAAACTTCATTTTGAAAGAACCAAGAAATACAATTTTGTTCTCTGGAATTACTAGGGGGGTGAAGGAATGCCTCTGTGAAGAGTGACAAAGGCAAGTCTGACAAATCATGTTCAGGAATAACATCTGTTTCTGTTTTCCTCTAGTGAACTAAACTACGCTCCTTCCGCATTCTAACTAAACCTCTTTAAACTATATGCTAGTAGGCTCAATTATAGAGTCATTTCTTGTGGCAGTTGGTCAAATAAATACTGCAAATGACAGCTGCAAGATACCCTGAAAGATAACTGTGCCTCATTCAGCACTGAGTTGTGGAGGAAATACCAAAGTATTTTGTTGCCATGAAAACTGCCAGCACATATGCCTGGTCTCCAACATTTTACAAAAGTAAATGTTGGCAGTATCCCAGAGGGTGTTCTTGGGGTTTGAGGAAAACCTAGTATTGAAAACTACAAAACCCTAATTTAAGGTAAACTACCTAAATCTAACATTTTGCTTAAGCACCTGCAGGACTCTCTTCCTTTTATGCCTTTTACATTCATACTCTCTGGCAACACTGCTTAAAGAATGACTCAAGTCTTACCATTAACACAATTCTTGTGCCTATAAACATTCACAGCTTAAGTTTTATTCAGTCTAGCTAGTCTCCCAAGAAACATGCTTGAAGCACATCATTCACAGTTGGGCTAGTAACACAGTGGAATTCTAATCATCCTGTGCTGTTTGTTTTCCCAGAGGAGCTGCTTTCTCAATACAAATTGTTACACCTATTTTAATTTCTCATGAAAGAGCTCACTTAAGCTATCTGCAGCAAAGGTGCTGACTGTGCTGTAAGAATACCAGAAACCACAATGCTGTTGGGACATCATTCAAACAGAAGAGTCAAGATTGAATGTATTAAGGGAGTAAATCTTAACTGCATAGAGTATTTATAAGGAAAAATAAGGAAAAAAAAATGAAAAACACATTTGGAAAAGGCACTACGCAGCATTAAACACCCTTAGCTTTATATCATCAGTTTTGTGGCATTTCATTATGTTTTTATAAAAAAATACATTTTACTTTACTCATGCATCTAATTACCTGCTCACTTCTGTCTCTTTAACAATAGTCCTTAACCTGTAAGACAGTAGCTGCATATTAACCTCTGCATCTACCTTTCCAGCACCTCACGATACCTACAAAGTACTGGGCACAGACAAGTGCCTGACAGCTGTGAAGAGCAGTGTGGAGACTGACTAAAAATCAATGAGGATGTTTTGGACCACTGGAGGAACAGCAGACATTGATGCAAGAATCTGAGAAGACCACGCAGACATCACCTTAGTGCCTTCTTGCTTGTGCACTCCCTCACAGTTTTCTATCTTCCCACTGTTAAAAGCAGCAGAGGGAAGACCACTAGCTCCTGTCACATTGCTACAGACAAAAATCAGTAGGAGGATAAGAGTTTCTACTTGAAGCCAGACAACAGGAATTAGATTAAGAATTTTAGAATGGCAGAATAGCCTAAGAGGAAGATGTGCTTGGCAGAGAAGAAGAAGAAGTAAATCCAAAAATAAATATTGAACAGGAAGTGCTTTATCAAAAAAATTCAGATGAATTCTGATAGTTATTGTTAGCCTTAGGTAAGGCATATTTCCATAGGTTCCAAAGCCTTCCCTGTCACAGAAGGCTAAATTAAACCCCATCAAGTAACAGGATCCTTAGCAGGAAATACAGTCCAACAGTCCAACCTCAGTCTTCTAACACTGACCAGCAGCAAAGTAAAATAAAAGAGAGTATTATTCATTCTAAAAAGAAAACAGATTAAATAACTTAGTTCTGTTAATTCACTAAACCGCTAAGTGCAATTTTAAACTAAATATCCTAATGACCCTCACTTACCATGCACTGGCTTGGTTCATGGCCAATGTAAAATTTACCCCAGGTGCACATCTAAATGTGCTCAAATCCCACAAGAGTCCAAACCAATGACTGGTTCACTAGACTGTCTTAAACCACAGATTAAATTACATGTCAGATTATTTTAAGAATGAAGTAGAAGAACAAAGATGGCAGTTCAAATACTTCAAGGGTTCTCTACCTCCAAAAATAGGTTAGAAGCATTTTTCTGTGCTAACACAAGGTGTTCAAAGGCGTTACTCCTGGTATTATCCAACGGACAGAAGCTGCCTCGAGGACATTTGATGCTTGATGATCCACAAGTGCTCTGAGAACAACAGACCTCAAAGAGACAGGGCCTCTCACCACTGGTATTAACAAGTGGGAAAACTGTCTGTACTTTAGTGGTCTTAGCCAATCACATCTGTAGCTCACAACATAGCAGAGGTGTGACAAAAAGGGAGAAAGCATGATCTCCTCTGTCCTTGTTATCTTAAAGAACAGTCCTAAGACTAGCAATGCTCTATATCAGGCTTTTCTTCTAGACTTTCAGCTTTGGAGATTTGCTAACAAGTGGTGCACTAAGCTTCATGTCTTTTGGAGCAGTTATACAAACTCATTCGTCATGCTAACAAAAATTCCTGAACATGCTCCTGTGTCACTCTCCCTTTGCACAGGTTGTTCAAAATTAAGCATCAGAACACTTAGATGTGCCATGTTTTTCTGTAAGAAAATAAACACTATTTCCTACTCAAAGTCTTCAAAAACAGTCATTGCATAAGCCAAATTTTTGCCAAGCATAAGCTATTTTTTTTTGCCAAGAAAGGTTGGACCAGAGGATCCTTGAGGTCCCTTCCAACCTGGTATTCTATGATTCTAAAGATGAGAAGAAACAGACTTAAGTGCAGAGAAAGGGAATGTAACAATGAACCCTAGCTGGTATCCACAGACAAAATGGGAAAAAATTAATCAGGTCCTCAAAGAATTGATAAATAAAAACCCTCTGAAGAGAACAAGCAAATCTCAGTCATTTTTAAAGCTAACTGTTCAAGTTACCTAAAACCATAGAAACAGTCTAAAAGAGTTACTCACAAACAGATCTTCTGACATAACACATACATGCATGGAAAATAAACCCTACCTGAAAAAGGTACATCTCTTAGAAGAGTAGAACTCCAGCCCCTCCACAGGGAAGACCATCCGTCTGTAGCCACTTTGGTGCTGACACACGTGTACAGCTGTTCATAGGACACCTTCTGATACTGCATTCTAGTTCTGATCAGCTCCAGGGGGCTCACTATAGTAACTGAAGCAACTGCAAATGAAAAAAATGTGGGCTTTTGTAAAATCAGTATTTACTAGTAATATTTCCTGAACATTAATGTCAGGTCTCACCTTGCTTTATATATTTGATCCCTTTCAACTCTCAGAAATAATTCTCAGAATAAATTTCCTTTCCAGGTAAGAATACCATATCTATTCACAGTAGCTAAACTTTATGGGCACACAAGCTACCTATATTTTTTCAATATTGGTACATTGTAATCCATCTAACATGTAAAGTAACCTAATTTTCAGATTTATTAGGTAAATAGGCTCAAAATTTCAAGTACTTACAAAGATTACTTTTCAATACTTTCCATTATTACGTGTAACTTGAAGAAATAGATTTTTTATTGTTAAGGACAAAAATAATGGTTAGAGATTAAGCTTTTGTTGATTTCTAAGCATCTTTGCTATTCTTATTTTAAACTATCATGAATATTTATCAGGAAAACTGTATCTGATAAAGTAACACTCTTGCATCTCATGGAAAGATCAGTGAGTCACCACTCACTAACAACCTCAGATTATGACCTGAGCTACTTCTACAAAAATAGATAGGAAAGGGATAAACAAAAGTAAGAAAATATAAAAAGAAATTCAGTCTCTTTATATCACACAGCAGTAAAACCAGTACAAGTCAAATTTTGAATTTCCTTATAATTGTCTGTGTAGCTTCCATTAGAGAAAATAACTATGTTCATTATTATATTCACCACAGAACAGACATAAATAATAAACTGTCCTTGGTAGAAGTCTAGAACTATACAATTTTGAAAGTGAGAGTGTAACAGCAAGAATAAATCACTTTATTCTAGGTTAGAAAGTTATGCTGCCCAAGAAATACTGGGGAATTACAGCCCTCCATCCTATGCTTGTCTCCATGTAGTATTATCCCTCATTCAAAGCCACGGCAGATTTACTCTAAGAACAAAAACCAAAACAAATCTAAGCAAACAGCATATAGATAGTCTGCTTCAGTTTTCTCTTTAAACAGATGACAACTTACATCTGCTTAAGGAACCTGCAAGAACTGGAATGTGTTCATCATCCTTTCCTAGTCTAGATTTCAGAGCTTCACTCAGTTGGTCATAGCAGATAAAATAAACTACTGTGGTAGGAAGTGCCATTACTCTAAAATATAAGAGAGGGAATGTAAATTAATACAAGGAAAGCAGGAGCATGAAGTCAACCATCTTGTATGGAAATTTTGCTTAAATACAGAAAAGCTGAATCTCTAGCTGTCTGTTGTAATGGATGAAGAAAAAGCATTAATCTCATGGTTTTGATTTACTACCTCTAGTTCAGAGTTTCAAATTCATAGATTTCCAACTTTTCTAGTTTTTAATTTCACTAGGAAAAACTTTAAGTAAAATGGTGGTGGATTATCTCAGCAAAAATGTATTTCATATCAGCTTCAGAATTGTTTGAAGCAATGGAATAGGAAGATATGAATACAAAGTACAAAACCAACATTTTGGAAGCAGCTACTGAATTAAAATTTTTTTTGCAATAATTGGAAAGTATTTTCTCTATCTTAATCTACAATTATGATTCTCATTACTTGAAAGACAATGTGGAATGAGCAAATATAAGCTTTTTCCATTCCATACCACATGCTGCAGGTTAAATAAGAAGATCTGAGCTCCACCATGCCTTTTTTTTTTTTTTTTTTTTGTGCCTATAAAGTGAGAACTGTGTGCAAATCAAAAGCATGCTTTCCCACTGGACTCTTTGACTTGGAACAAGAGTACTGTAACACACCACTTTGTGTCTGCCCTGGGTTTGGCTAGGATAGGACTAATTTTCACCAGGAGTTGGGAGGGGCCACAGCCAGTATAGACAACTGAACTAGCTAATGGGTTATTTGCTACCATACTGATGTCATGCCTGCTATATAGGGCAGGGGGGACAATGACAGAGACAGGCAAGGTGTGGGTCTGTATTGTTGGTGCAGGTTTCAAGCAGTTCAGTGGGTTTTACACCACTCACTTTATATATTGTTTCATTACTGTTAGTACTGTTGTTCTGTTGCATTGTTCTATTAAATTTTCCTTAGCTCATGGGGTTTTGCCCTTTTCTCCCTATTCTCCTTCCCATTCGGAGGGGGAACGTGTGAGTGAGTGGTCATGTGGTCCTCAGCTCCTGGCTGGGCCTGAACCACAACATTTTAAAAGGTACAACTTTAATATACATGTCAGATTGGACAACTTGCTTGGATTGCTTATGGAGGAGGACATAATTATAGAGGTCTTAATTACTAACTGTACTAGGTTTATATGAATAACAAGATAAAACAGATTGGCACTGTTTAGCCTAAAGAGAAGACCAGGAAGGCATTTGCTAACAGTGTTTGAATAAGTAAATTGCTCTTGTGGAGAGAAAAGGAATGATCTATTTTCCATTAAAAAGTTGTATAGGATAAAAACCAATAAAGTTCTTTGGAATAAGAAAGATTCTATTAGGTGTTTAAAAAAAAAAATTAAGGGTAAGGATATGCAACACAAGAGTGTCTGTGGAAACAGCTGTGCTGCTTTTTGCAAGTCATTTAGTAACAAGCTAGGACAGTAAATATCGATCAAAGACCAGCATCCTGTAACAATCGCATTCGACCCTGTGACTTGATGAAGTTGTCAAGGGGACGGTTACAGTAAGGATACCACTCTACAAGGCAGAATGAAGTTTGATATTCCAGCTCAATTACTGAGAATGCATCCAGTTGCAAGGAGAAATCTCAAGATCTGGCTGAAATGATATTGTCCTTAGATGTTTATGATCAAACTGATTATATCATTATCTGTAACTTCAGATTTTACATTATTTTTTTAATCACTTAGAAATGAACATACTTATTTGTCTAAATAATGAAGTAAATTTTTAAACAATAATTAACAACCCGTTACCAAAAAAGAACGTTCAACTTACAGTGTTGGGGGAAGTCCACTCCACAGTGATTTAATTCCCTCTATTTGAACAATTTTCACAAATGCATCCTAAAAATATAACCAGGCAAAGAGCAATAACTAGATACAAAGCTGTTGTGCTCAGTAATCTATTTTAGCTGGCGGAACGCAAAATCAATGTATTTTAAAAAGTATGTTTCTAAAATGGCTTATCATTCTAACATCCCAATTTTGTAATGGGTAAGGGTAGCTGTCATATTTAGTCACACACATAGTTTCACTGAGCGGAACAGAAATATTGGTGTGTTTGAAATTAAGAATTTCATTCCATGTTTAAAGGACCAAAGCATTATGTTTTGATCGGTAACTGACAGCTCTGTGAACAAGTTATTTTCAGAACTAATAGAGCACAGCAGCAACTTGTAGAAACTTCCCCAAGCTAATACAGTAAAATACTTCTTAAAATACCTAACAGTTCTAGGCATGAAATAGCAATTAACTCTCAATGATGTTTCAATACTTGCTTTCTCTGTCAACAATGTGACATGTATATATAATATGCTACCTATTCAGAAGTTTACAATTAATATCACAGCTGTCCCATATATTCCCAGACCACTTACAGCAGGAGAACACTAAACCCTGAAGATCATTCATTTGAAATCACCATCAAAAAGATAAAACTCCCTAGCATTAGGATACCTACTTTTCTTAAACATTTGGGGGGAGAGGTTGGGATATGTTGGATTAGAATATACTTAAAACCAGATGTTATCACAGGGCCTCAGAAGATGCAGAGCCTGACAGACCACTCAAAGGACTCACAGGAAGTGAAACACAAATCGCTTTAGAGAAGACAGCCTGATGGACAGGATCTACAGAGGTAAAAAGTTGCATGGGGAAAATGAAGGCATGACTGGAGCAGAACAGAATCTTACATGTTCTTGACTCTGAACAAGCCTGACTTGAAAAAATGGAGCTTTGAGAGGGACTGAGGAAATCCTAAATGCTCCTAACATGAATTGACAAAAAAAAAAAAAACTAACAACAAAAAAAAAAGACAAGAGTAAAAAAAAAAGACAGAAATGCCATACTAGTATTTTATGTTTTCTCCAAATGTATTCTGTACTAGTTAGTTTGTAAGTTTATAATATAGCTTCAACAAATTTACAATGCAGGAAGATATAGATAAAAGATTGGAGAGAGTATGTAACTAAATCCAATGACTGAAATGCATATTTACATAGCTCACTAACTACATGGGCAAATACAGCAAAACATTTGTATAGTTCTATCACTGGAAATCTACCATGTCCACTACAATTTTCTTTATTGCACAACTGTCCGGAACTGTATGGGTTTTTTAAAGAGAGGAAAGTAGATCCAATTATATGTGTCATTCTTCATGAATCCATTTGTCACTGAAAAAATGGGCATAATATCATGTCAATTAGAAAACCAACTTTCTAAAACTTACATGGTGAAGTTAATTGAAAAAAATCAAGCTTATGAAGTTTTTTGGGTTTTCTTTAAATAATACTGTAAAACTGCTCAAGAAAACTTTTGCATTAATATTTTGTTCTTCTCAGAAATTTAATTCTTGATTAAATCCTTGATTGCGGAGTCAAACAAAATCTTCATTAATGAAGCAGCATCACAGAGTCCAACAGCAAGTCTGCTTCAGGTGTCTGGGTAAAATGCTAGTCCAACAAGTTTCGGTGGATCCAGAACTTGACACATAAACTTAACTTTAAAACACTATCTGCATTTTTAGTTCACATTGGGAGCATACTGGGAGATGTGTGGACAAAGATGTAAGCAGGTACCAAAAACCAGTACCTGCAATCAGCAATTATTGGCAGTACAGCCCAAGTGAGGAAAATAAAATCATGGAGCCAGTATCCTGTGAGGAGAGCTGTGCAGTTGCCCTCTTTTCACCTTAAGGAAGGAATATGTATTTCTTTGTAGAAAATAGAAGGTATCATTAATCACCATATAAATCACAGTGTAACCATATGAACACCCTCTCAAATGATAACAGATTCTTCTAGAGCTTGAAAAAAAACACCAGATTTGCAGTATGCTAAATAAAAATGTTTCCAATGTAGTTTTATATAAATGTAGAATATTCTTACCAACATCCCTTTGAAATGTCCATTTTTTTTATACCAGGCTTTGCTGTCCCCATTCTCACAAATACATATATGATCCATAAGGCCATTGGAGT